>VZTA01019641.1:378549-393838 GCA_013398855.1 Mohoua ochrocephala
TTTTTTTTTTTTTTTTTTTTTTACTCTTGTGTGCTCTCTCCCCTCCATGTGGGAGTGGATCTAAAGATAATTAGGATGTCTGGCTGCCTGGGAACCTGAGCCGGGGCTCTTTTGCTTTCAGTCATTTAAGTTTTCGACATCTCTCTGAAGGGACTTGGTGGCGCAGTGGATTACTGCGCGCCAGAGTGACAGAACACTCTTCTAATCGTAAACCCTTTTTAGAAAGGATTCTGCTCTCCCTTTTTCCCCTAGAGCAGCAGGGGGTATGTTCTGATCACTGCAGCTCTGTTCCCATACACGCTACAATGGGAAACTCAAGGTCTTTCAGCTGTTTCCTGCAGTTAACAAAGGAGGCACAGAAGAAAGAAAGGAAGGATGATTGAGTGTTTGTGTTGACTGCACTCACCCCTCTGTCCTACCCTGCCAAAAGTTGGTCTCGCACCCATCCGACCCCACTGCCTGACAGGGATGTGATGGGTTTGTCACACCTTGCCCTCGGCTGAGGGCTCGAGGTCCCTGGAGAGCAGCCTTTGGAGGGAGCATGATGGCTGCAGGGACTTCAGCTGCCTGAGAAAAGTCAGGGTGCTTCCATGTGCTTCTCCCAGCCCCCAGGCAGGCAGTGGCAGTGCCTGCTCCCTGGGGACGTGTGGAAGGTAGGCTCGAGTCCCTCTCTTCTGTCTGGAAGCAGTTGTTTGCAGCACCAATGTTAGACTGAAGATTTAAGAGGGATTTCTGGATAGTTTGCTGTGCTGCAGTGCCTGGGAGGCCCAGCTGCAGACTGGAGCGAGTCTGTCTCAAGCCTCAGATCTGGCTGATCCCCAGCAGGACAGCATTGGCATCATCTTGGAACTGCCCTTTGGCACAGCGGCGGCTCTACCCTCTTCCTCTGGATTCTGGTTTTAGGACTTAGCAGAGGGGACTGTCTCCCTTGGCGAGAAGATTTGCTGTTCTTCCCTTCCCTTCCTTCCGCCCACGCCAGCTGTGATCCTCAGCCCGACACCTGGCCCAATTTCTATCCCCAGTGACAGATGAGAAACCTTTTAAATATATTTTTCATATTACTCTAAACTGTTGTAGTGGGAGCACGGGGAGAGGCTGATGGTTTGTATTATATTTGTATTGTGTCTGCTCTGCTTTAGCGATCAGCCAGTCCCAAAACCAGGAATGTGCAGACCTGAAGTGATCTGTGCTGTAGAGACCCTTGCACTGCCTTGGTCCCATTGCACTCTTGGCTATTTGTCCGGTCTTTTTATTTGTCTGTGGCTGAGCCTTGCAAAATATCCCCCTCACACACTACTGGAACCACCCTTGCGCTGCCGGAGCCCTGTCCAACGTTGTGCTGGGCAGGTAAAACATCTTTGCTAGCACTTGTTCTCCTGCCCCTGGAACAGACAGCACTTCCCGAGCACCGTGATGCACCCTCTGACACAGTGAGATTTGTTAGGTGAGAAGCCTTGGAAGATCATTAACTTTCTACAGAGCTTTTTCTGTAGAAAGTAGTAACGTAAAACACCGAGTGACATTTTGATTTCCTGTAGATTCTTTTGGTGCCTTGGTGTCTCTGCAATATGTCCCAGACGAGGCTAAATGGTAGTGCATCTTCCCTTACCTGTGAGGAGGGGAAGAGTTTCCTGTTAATGAACATAAACATCTCAATTAAGGGCACAGATTGCCTGCCCTGCTCGGCACTGGGCTCCGGTGGAAGGTGTCTTTCAACGTCCCACTGTCCTGCAACAGCAGCGTGTCCCCAAATCTGCCTTTACGTGCCTGCATCCGAGGGGATCACAGGGATGCTGTTGTCCCTCTCAGGTTAGCCCTTGTCTCCAGAGTCTGGGCATCCCTGTTGTCCCCTCTCTGTCCTCCCTAGAACGCACAGGGCTGGTGAGCACTGTGGTCCCCCTTTGCGAGGAGGAGAGACTCCTGCCCAAGTTTCAGTGAGGATCTGCCTTTAAGGAGAGCGATGGCAGAGGTGCGGAGGGAAGGCTGTGTCAGCAAGGGACGCCGGGTTTCGAGCTGCCCCGCTTCACCTAATGAGAACCGATTGCAAGGTGCAGGAGGGCAGGGGGTAGCAGTCAGCCAGAGAGACTCCACTGCAATTTAACAAGTTTTCATTCCCCTGAGTTCCCTGATAAGACCCCCCTCGAAGTCTGTACAGGAATTCATAAGAATAGGATAATTAGGATGTTTCAAAGCTGCGACCCTCAGAGGAGTCCTTGGATTAATCTGTTTTTTCCCTTAAAGACATCTGTAACTACAATCTTTGTTTCTCTCCTCTTCTTCCCCCCCTCCTTCTTTTCCCCCCTTGTCTGTCTCTGTATCTCCTGTCAAACCGTGGCAGACGTAAATGACAAAGAAATCAGAAAGAGAGATCAATGCAGTCCAAATTAGCACTTGGAGATAGACTGTGCTGGAGATGTCAGAGCCTGACCCCAGTTGATCTGCCAGCCTCCACTGGTGATATTATGCAAATTGCATCCATCTGGCAGAGCCCAGTAAAGGACTAATGGGGCAGGGAGGGGGCCAGGACCAGGCGCTTTTGGGAAGGGGAGAGAGATGGGGGTCTTTGAGGAGGGGGTTCCGTGATCGACAGGGGAGATAAGGTACTGCATTGGCTTCCTTTGCGCTCCTGGGTGGATTAAAAGCCAAACTCTAGATAAGAGATAACCAAACTTCATTTTGCTTTTTATTTTATTCCTTATTGCTCCCCCCATGCAACCTAGTACCAAAAAGAAGGGGGAAAAAAAGGTGGTTCTTGGCGCTCGTTTCCTGCACGTCATTACCACTAATGGCAGTTTGAGGGGAGAGACAAAGTCAGGGAAAGAAAGCAAAAAAAAAAGCTAGCTGCTTAAAAGACTGTTGTAATAGGAGCATGGATAATAGAAATCTCAAATTACGGTGATCGCCTTGTTAAGAAGTTTGAAAATACGGCCAGATTGTCTTTAATGAGAGAAATATGGCTGTTAGTTAGTGAAGGAGGAGGGAATGGACCTTGTTTCAAGATCTGTAGCTTGCCCATCAAAGAGGCACTGTCTGTTTCATTTCAAAATCCTGCTCCTCTGCCTGATATTAAAAATAGTTGTTAAAGGCTTTGACTAGCAAGACGATTCTCTTTGACTTCCTACTCTCTTTCCACCTCCCCCAAAAGACTTCGCTAAGATAACTTCTGCTTTAAAAAACAGCTAAGCAAGGAAAGAAAGAAAGACGAAAGTTTTGGAGGCTGCAGGAGGATACTGCCCCTGGCACTCCAGGGTGCCCAGAGCCTCAAGCCGGAGCACTGCCAGCACCGTGGCCATCCCTGCCATGGCAGAGGGGAGCCCCCTCCGTGCCACGTGCTGCCATGCCGGGATGAGCGCTGAGATGTGGTAACACCACTGCTTTCCTCTTGGCAGCCCTGACCCAGGCGCAGGGCAGCAGTGGCTTTTTTGCACCCTCATTTAGTGCCATGATGCTGCTTTCCTTTGCTCTCCCCCGAGCCTGGGAAGCAGCACCAGGCCAGGGCTGAGGATGCAGAGAAGGGCTCTGACAGAAGCCAGGTCTGGCAGCTGCCCGCCACCCCCGCCTCTTGTGAAGAGCTAAGGGGCACCTCTGTGCTGTTAGGCTCTGACCCGTAACTCGTGCTTCGCTGTGGTGCTGACAGTCCCCTCTTCATTCTCCCCTGAAATCAAAGGATCGCATTAATTGGTTTCAGGATCGTGGCCCCATGTCCTGAGTGGCCTGTTTAAGATAACGAACACAGAGTGTGTTAATAGCTGGTATAGCTCAGCAGAGGATCTAGGGACAAGGGCCTGGATGAGGAAGATGCTGCTGGGTGGGGAAGATGGCCACAGACGCATCAAAAGTCCGTCCAGTGCTTTGTTTTTCCCTGTCCTTACACAAATCGGTGCAATTCCCTCAGCTGCTAACATTTTGAAATCCCAGGGCAAAGGACACTGGCCGGAAGAGAGAGCTGCACCAGCCAGGCTGCTGCCCTTTCCCAGCGTGGCCATGCTCTTTTCATGGGTCTGCAGTGGGATCAGAGGGGATCTGCTCGTATCCTCCATAGCATGAGGCTCTTCCCAAAGGCGCAGCTGCCACTGCACAGGCTGATCCCAGCTGTGCCATTAATCACCCAAGTTCTGCCTTGTTCCCGATTCTGCAGTGGGCTACACTGGGGTGACAGTGTTTCCGTCTGTTCCCAAGAGTCCTGAGCAATCCTGCTCCAGCTTGGAAGCTGCATTCTTCTAACGCAGGAGAGCCCAAGCAGCGACTCCCAACCTGGGCCCTGAACTGGGCTGCCAGTGTACCTGGAGGGGAGGCAGGAGGGGAGGGTCATGGTCACTGCTAAGGGTGGGTGTACTAGTCCATGCTGCTGGGACCGAGATTCCATGTCCAGTGCTGTAGTCTGACATGTCTGCCCTGTGTGCTTGGAGGTCTCTGAAGAGATGGCACGAAGGAGGGGCTCAAGAACTCCTACGAGTTTTTGGCCAGTTGGTGGCCCAGGGATGCAGCAGGATCAGCTGCCCGGTCTGTCATGCTGGGTGGGCTGTAGAGTTGTCCTTCCTCATCCCACCGTGGCACAGAGCTGATTTTTAACCATGGAATACCCCTACCCAGAGATGTGATCCAAACCCCCCAGTGATGGAGAGTGCCTGGTAGCCCTGGATCACCTTTCCCACTATAATTAGTCTCACTCTTAATTACTTGCAGGCCCGTGATGTGCAGGGGTAGCGACCACCCAGCCGGAGGGGCTGTCTCTTCACAGACCCTCCTGCAGTGCACCAGCCCTGCACTGCCCCTTGTTTCCTGCCCACCTCAGCAGCAGGCATGGCACTGGTGCTGCTGGTTGCCTTAGCTTCCCAAGGCATGCATCTCCCTGCCTGCTGCCACCTCTTAGCCAGGCCCCAGAGGGAAGGGGGCCTGTGCCCTGGCACTGCCACCTCAGGAGGTTTTCCCCGGGGTCTCTGTGGATGGGGTGAGCCTGCAGACAGCAGGACCCCCAGCCCTTAGCCCTAAGGAGGGCACAGCACCACCACCTTGCCAGGAAGCCCCCTCCAGCCCTTAGGTGCCAACTGCCTGGGGCTGGGGGTGTCAGGGCCAGGTCCCCTCTCCCGTGCTGTGTGCTTCCAGCCAAGAACCACTGATTTGGCTCTATGTGTGTGCCCAGGAGTCTTAGGGCTTGGCAGCTGGGTCATCTGCAGCACCCACAAAGCCTCCTGCTCATGCTCTCCCCCTCCAAAAGTACATACATAACAGCCGAGAGAGGCAGAGAGGGAGAGAAAAGGAGAGACGCCGGCTTTGCCTCCGCGCTCCCATCCAGAGCAGTCTCCTAATGAGAAGAATATGGCTGCTAGTTAGCAGAGGGGTGTGTCCTGTAGGCTAAAATGAGATAGTTACACTGCACTGATTGAAGGTTGAGGTTAGAGGGCAGCACAATTATGTTCAGGAGATTCAAGGGCTCTGTTTGATGCAGCAGTTCTAAGCTCCCAGCCAGTGTCAGTAGTTTAGCTCAGGGTTTTTTTTTTTTTTTTTTTTTTTTTGTGGGCTAAAGACAGGAAGGATAAAAACTATGGGAATGAGTTGTTTCTATTATTATAAAGTGGTGTGAGTTTTCTTTTTTTTAAACCACCAGTTCACCCCCCTTTTGCTTAACTGTTTCCTGATCATTATTTTTTAAGCTGCTCAGAGGGAAGAAGAGTGCATCCCCTTCCCCCTGGAGAGCGGCTCTGAATTTTCCCCAGACAGGGAAGGTGATTTTTTTGTGTCCACTTCTGCTCAGTTTGCTGACTACGGATCAGGAAAGCAATTAGCAGTTCAAATTATGCCAGCACCAAATTCTTTGTCTCAAAATCATGGGTTAAGAGTTGCAAAAGAACCCTAATTGTCTGGTGCTGAACTAGATGGTTTTTTTCTGAAAGCATTTCCAGTGCTTAGGGCTGTTTGTGAGGGGAGCCTCTTGTGTTTCGAAAGCTGTGGATCCTTTTCCCAGAGCCTGCAGCAGTGTCCAGGCACTGCAGCAGCTTCTCTGGCCTCTCCAGCCTGTCTCCCATCAGCTGGCTAGCTGCCTTGCAGGCAGCCATGCATCCATCTCAAGATGATCCTGGTCACTGTCACCCATCTCCACTGTCCTCTAACCCACGTGCAGCTCTCTGGCGGCCGAACACAGCCTCTGCCACCTGCATGCATTGCAGGGAGGTGAGGACCAAAGGGACCGCTGGTCTGCAACAGCAGCACGTGGCAGCCCCGTGCTGCCCATGGAAGGAGGCTGTTGCTCTCTCAGCAACAGCACCCAGCCCCGCTGGGCTGAACACGAGGTGCTGGCCTGCCCATCTCATCCACCCCACCTTTAAGGATGAACGAAGGGGTGCCTGCCCCTTTCTCTCCTTGCCTGCTCCCCAGGGCCCATTTTGTCCCAAGCCCACACTTTGCATTGCCTTTTGATCTGAGTGACAGCCTGGTTTATTTACTCTAATGGTTCTCAGTTTTAAATGTTAATTCCTCCCTGAAGAAAATGTCTTTTCAGGATGAGTTGCCCATCAGCAGAGACATGGAGGGTGTGCTGGCATCCCCAGCCTCTGTGCAGAGCCAGGCGTTCACCCAATGGGCAAGAGCCTGATAAGTGATGCCCAGGGAACACCTCAGTGCCTGTCACCGCTGTGGCCGGGCTGTCCCAGGGGCGCCTGGGACAGATCTAGGTGGGACGGATGCACCCGTGGTGTCACAGTTCGTCCCCGTGCAGCCCGTTTGGCACAGTGCCACACACCACTGTCACAGCCCCCCATAATCCTGGCTGCAGTTAGGGGTTGATGGATTGTCCCCAGGCCAGGGTCTCAGTACAGCCCCCCAACAGGGACGAGGCACACACAGAGGCGGGCAGGGGCCTGCTGGGCTGCTGCCGTCCAACAACAATTTCTAATCTTGATTGGAGAGGAGGGCGGTGGGCTGGGGAGGGGGAAGAATCAGAGATAAATGTTAGCTCATTTCTTAAGTAATTAGTTACCTCCTCATCCCCATGTTGTAATTGTGAACAAGCTGTAATGTTTAATTAGTGTGTAAATGAAACCCCAATTTCATAATGGCTGCGGTGACAGCGCTAAGTGAGACAGGCACAGAAGGGGCCGCATTGTTTCAGCAGGAGATGAAGCTGTCGCCCAGCAAGCCAAGCGTCTCTGGGAGAAAATGGAAATGATAAACGAAGTGAGGCTAATTAGCAAAATCCTACAGGCCCCACTGATGGTTCTCATCAAGGGGAGGTAATGAAGCGGGCGGGCCAAGCTGAGGGGGGATTAATTGGAGCTGATTGCTGCACATACAGGCACTGTAGAGCAGCGGATGCGGGGATGCAAACTTTCCTGCTTTTCTTTCTCTTGCCTTTCCCCAGGACCCAGCTGTGGGTAGAGCCTGTAGGGAGGACACAGGTGAGAGTCTGGTCCTGGAGCAGGCAGGACACAGATGCAGAGGGGTATTCCCTGCCTGCAGGTGTCTGGGCAGAGGGACATGGGCACCCATCCCACAGAAAGCATGGTATGAAGGATCCGAAACATTGGAGAGCTGCTGCAGGGCTGGTTTATAGCACAAGGAGGATTATAGCTCTTCGTTAGCTCCCTTCAAGTCTCTCCTCCTGTGCTGACTGTATTTTGAGTGTAGACATTTGGAGAGTAAATAAAGCACCTCTGCACGATGGGTGCCAGGGAAGGGATGAGTCCTCCCTGCTTCCCCCCTGGGGGTGAGGGTTTCTGCAGACCTGATACCTGTGGCAGCACGGTGTGGCAGCCGAGCCAGAGCTCGCTGTGGTGGGGGAACCTGGGGCATCGTGGAGCTGAACTTTATCCTTTCAAGCTGTGTGAGAAATGCCCTTTCTGCAGCTGTTGGCACACAACCCTGATCACATTGCATTACTTAGTGACATTTCAGGGAGCGCATGAGCCCCGCTGCCAGCGGGCTCGGCCCCAAATGTCCCATCCCTGCTGTGGATGGGGTTCGGCTGCCTGCGGGCCAGGCTGCCCCACAACCTGCTCTTTACCTGCTGCCAACTCAATATCAGAAGTGAACAAAAGCCTTGCCAAGCAGAAGAGAGGACAGCAATACCTCTTTGAGCTTGCATGTGTTTGTCTGCCCAAGCAAGTTGCTCATGGCTGCACGTGGAACTGTGGGACCATGAGTAGGTCTTTTCAGTGTCTCAGCCTCCTTTTCTGCCAGAAAATGAGAGGGTGATTTGTCTGCCTGACAAGTGCTCATACCTGGGATGTCCGGTGCCTGCCCAGAGTAACTGCATCCCTTCCTCGTGGCATCTCCAAGCCCCCCACCGCCTCTCTTGCTGAGTAATGAGAGATTTCCCTGGGCCTCCGAGGGCTCTAAAGAGGGGCTGAGCAATATTATTTATTCAGTTGTTTACAGAAGCGTTTGATCGGGAATAGTTCTTCACTGCCAGCCTGTTGTGTATTATTCATTGCAATAATCTCTGCAGATTGTGATAAACTGTAACTGCGGCGGGGCAGCGCGTAGCTGGGCTGTTCTGCCACCGTTGCCTGCTCCGGCCTCTAAAATATCGGCAGCTGCAATCATAAATCTCAATTTACAAGTGGGACTATTGCACGGGGAGTTATAGTTATACTAATGATTACTTCTCTGTCTTATTTTTCATGTTGCAACAGAGTAATAAATTTTTAAGAACAGCCTGGGCAAAGCGTCAGCAAAGGCTGTGCGTCCTCTCGCCACGCTGTCAGCAGAGAGGGGCATTCCTGTTCTCCAGCGGGCATCTCGCTGGCAGGGCACCGGCCCCACTTCTCAAGGAGGTGGCTCAAAGAGGGGACTTTGTGTCCCCACATTGGGAAAGATGCCGTAGAAACTCCCTGCGGGCACGGTGGGGCAGCGGGCTGGAGTGTGAGATCGGGGTCAACTCTAATGCTTGCTGTACTGGAGAAGAGAGCACAGCTCCCTGCATCATTTTCCCTGCTGGGAATGGGGGCTGAGCCCTGCCTTTGTCACTGACCTAGTCTTTCTCAGTCAGGCCCAGGACATCCTGGGGTTGATGGGGCCAAGGCATGGGGATCTGATGACCGAGAGTGGAGAAGGGCATTTGAAGTGTGTATCTTATTCCTGTAGCTCACCACCCTCCCAGCACTGGGGCTTTCCCAGATACAGAGAGTTGGAAGCTGCCTTTTCGCAGACAGTGTGCCCACAGCGTGGAAATGGGGTGATGGCTTGGATGGTCCCACCTGAAGGAAAGCCCCCCTTCCTGGAGGACAGCAAAGGTCAGAAGGAAAGGCTTTGGGTTAGAGCAACTCAGACCTTGCTCCCATCCCTGTCTGGGAGCAGTGACTCAGGAATACCCGGTGGCATCCCTCCTGGAGGAGTCACCATGGGGGCACCCCCCAAAGACCAGGTCTCTTGCCCAGAAGGCAGCAGTGGGACACGGGGTTCAGCGAGCATTTCCCGAGTGTTTATCACAGCTCCGAGGTCTGTGATGTGAGGCCTCTGATGGATGCCTCCGTTCACAGACTTGACATTATGATGTACAGGGAGCCTAGAGACATATAGATTTTCAAAGTGGCCACTTTGAGCATAATTATAAATATCCAGCCTCTTTACATAGTGAATTGTTGCCAGGAAAAGAAGGACCCCAGGAGGGCTGAAATGTGACATCCAGGATTTCTTGAGAAAGGAGCCTTGGCAGAGGTTTTCCACCCACTTTGGGGCCAGGAAGGCGTGGGCGTTAAGGGATGATGCTTTTCCCATCCTGAACCCCCCTGGCAGGTCCTCCCCCATTCCTTATGGTGCTGGCAGTGTCTCTCTGCGAGGGACATCTCCAAGGCACTGTCTTGGACCCTCACCTCCCCTGCTTGTCTGCACCAGCACACTGTAATATGATTTTAACTGCTTCCGAGTGGCTGGCTCCCCTTCCAGATCACGGCACAGACTACCAGGGGCATAAGGGAGCTAGGAGCAGGTGCTCCTGGTCTCTGTGTCTGATCCATGGCCCCAGAGACAGAGCGAAGGAGAGATCTTCCCCAGCTCATGGCTGGCTCATCTCCTTACACTTGCCTTTGGAGCATCTCAGCCCACAGAAGGCTGGGGCTCAGCACAGAGGGATCCGTTTTCAGGTGAGCAGAAGATCCCTCCAGTGGGATGGGTGCTGGATGCAAAACCAGCAGCTGAGATCTGGGCACAGTCGAGGCACTCCCACATGCCCTCCTTGGATTCACAGGCTCCTGGAAAAAAGGCAGCTCTCCTGGGGGAAACCATGTGGAAGTCCCCTTATCATGCTTTTCTTTTGCCGTTTGGATGGTATCAGAGCATGACCAGTTCCATTTCCTTGCTGGAGCTGGAGTGAGCGTGCCCTGGGGAAGGTCTCTGCAGGCAGCTATGTCCCCATCCCTGTTCATGAGTGTCTGGGCTCAAACAGGCACTGGTCATTGCCTTCCCCGCCCTGGGACTGGGGCATGCTGGAATATTGCAGGGAAAAACGGAGAGAATGTTTGAGGATTTGTGTTCTGTTTGCGAGCAGGGTCTGGAGGAGAGAAGGTCAAAGAAGAAAATTGGAGCTGAATTTAAATCAATGGCAGGTAGAGATTAGAGCAGTGGCCCAATTAACTGCAGCGAGCCAGGGGGAGGCTGGGGGAGGGCTCCAACTCTTCAGGTTAGGACCCCTCACTGGACCCCAGTTCTGCTCCGTGGAGATGTGAATGCCCCAGACAAAACAGGGAGCATGGCCAGGGACTTGGGATGGGGACTTTGTGCCAAGGACTTGCTGGTGGGCGAGGGCTAGAGTAGCTGGAGGCTGTGGATGGTAGCAGGAGGCCTAGGTGGTTTGGTGTTGGATTGAATCCCACTCCCTCCTTCTCTGCACATCTTGCCAAGCTCAGTTTGCCCCTCCATTCATGTCCCAGCTCTTTGTCCTTGTTTCCTTGTCCCAGTCCCTTCCCCTATGTCCTGGTATCATCTCAGCTGCTCCCAGCCCCGCTAACTCCCCGTCACTGTTTCCTCCTGCTTGGCTGTCCCTTGACTCCAGCTCTTGTCGGTGCGAGTGTTTCAATGAAGCAGTTTCCTCCCTCGCACTTCCTGGGGAAGTCATCGAGCACCCGGAGAGCTGGGTCCCCACTTCCCGCACAGGTGTCTAGGGTGGGTGCCAGGGGGGTTGCAGCAGCTGGGAGCAGGGGGCCAGCACTGGGATGGGTGTCACTGCACGTGCAGCTGCCCAGGGCCACACGCAGCTGTCTTTGCCCAAAGTTGGCTTGATTCTGATGGGAAATCCAAAACATTCCGGGTTCCCAAAATCACCTTCCCAACAGACTTCAAGGCTTTGTTCCAAAACATCTGGGCACATATGAAAAAACTTTGCACTGGCAAGTAACTGGAATTTAAGGAAAATAGTGACATTCTTGTCATTCTTGTTGATGGCAATGTATTAATGGTTCGGGCTGGAATTTCCTGGGAAAATAATTCAGTGTGAGTCGAATAGCCAGCATGGAATGTCTCAGCTGAATCACTAAACTTTGGGGAAAATCAGGGTAGGTCACGTCAGAGCAAGGGGAAGCCACCAGCCCCTCCTTGCTCCCAACACACATCCCCGTGTGCTCCTGGGGCCGGGGCGGCCAGGAACACGACTCCCATGTCTCTAGGCCTACAGAGATTGGGCTTTGCTCTCTCCAGCAACCCTGTGCACTGCAGCATGTTGCACATCACCCAAGGAACATTAATTAACATTGCTGGAAATCTCAGGAAAGGTGCAATTTGAATGATCTGGCACCACAGTCATTCGGATGCTGAGTTAATTCAATCCTTGCACACAGTGCTCCTACAGATTGTTGGCTTTAAACAAACAGTGGTGACAGATTTGTTGCTGCGGAAATGTGGTCATTAAGTCGGGAGCGTGTGTTTGACCTGAAAGCGATTGAGTGATGGATGCAAGTCATTTTAAAGCTGCAGCAGCCAAAAGGATGCTCCTTTTGGAGAGCAATCTTGCATCTAAGGAGTGTAAATAATTTAAACAAACAAGTAAAGTAAGGTGAAAGCACTGCTGTATTGTGGCAGTAAATGCAAAGCAGGGCAGTGCTGCCAGCCCTGTGGTGAGGGAGAGCTCCTTTGCACGGCGCTGTCATAAAGAGGTGCAAGGTGCCAGCTTTGGGGCTGTCTGTGGGGATAAATGGCACCAACCAAGCTCCCATCACTTCACGGTCACCCACGGGAGATGTGCACCCGCCGCGCTCCGAGTGTGAGCAGTGCAAGCTCTGTGGGATCCCCAAGGAATGGGAATCAGAGCGGATTGGTGGAGATCACCTTCATGTCCTGGAAGAGCAGGACTCAGATGTCCTGCAGTGTGGCACTGGGCCACTCCAGCTTCTCCTCTTGTCAAGCTAAAGGAGCCCGATACTCCCTTGGCTTCCAGACACCCAGGTCTGGCTTGTCTTGTCCAGCAAGGATAGTTTGGTGAACCAGGAGCTTGGCACGCTGCTGCTCCATGCCAGCCTTGCTCTGAGCTCTCACTGCCGTTGAAGATCCTCTCGCCCACGGAGTGTGAGCAGGGAGGGAGCGTTCGATCCGCACCGGTCACGTCGCACGGGTCTGCGCGTTCTGCCGCTGGATGTGGCGTCCCCGTAATGAGGCTGGTAGTTACTGTGCATTAGAAGCAGCCATTGCTTAAGCCTCAATATCTCGGCCATTTAATTTAATGGTTTTTTTTAAATACCAAAAGCAATTAAGTTCACATTGTGAGCTAATCGCCTACAAAATTTCATTTCAAAGATGCTCAGACTGTTTGTGAGAGAATTGCTGGAAAGCAACCCAGATATGCCACTGTGTCTGTCTGTCCTTCTTTGCCTTCCCTCTTTCCCAACCAAAGTTAAGCAGGCTTCTCAAAAGTAAACAATCACATTCTCAGTTCCCTACTTCTCTGACAGTTTTTCCATGGTGTGAATTTTAGATGTCTAAATTAAATGCCAGCGATTGGTGATGCTTAGAGTGCTTACTGCAAGAGTGGAAAACAGGGGTTTGAGATCTGGCTGATGGGCAAGAGCCAGATAGCTGTTGTTGGGGAGTGAGTGGGCACACAGCTGTGTACCCAGGCCAGGAGGATATGGTGGCAGCTCTGCCCAGTAGCTTGTGTTACCACTGCCTCGAGGCCATGTGTCTGTGCTGCTGTCCCTGGAGGTGTAAGAGGTGCCTGAGCAGTAACACCCAAACCTCGCACGAGCCCTTCCGCTTTGGGAAAGTGTTCTGGGTGAGCTGTTTGCAGCGTGTCCACCATATCCCATGGTGGCTCACCCCACGTGCCTGCCTTCCTGATCCTCCTCCTGCCTTAGCAGCTCCAGCCCACGGCATTCATCCGTGGCAGTCCCTGCAGGGACCAGCTTGCCTGTAGGCTGCAAGGCTTTATCAGATCGGAGAAGAGCCGGAGGTCTTTGTCAGAGATTACTTGTTCTCCTAAACAGCCGTGTTACTGAATATGGAATAATCCCCCCTCAACATCCAGCCGGGGGTTTTGTTTCCTTCACTGTGGGCTATCGTGTTAACGCTCTCTCCTTAAAGCACCTTTGCCAGCTGAGTCACCCATGTGATGCCCATCACCTGACCGGCACGATGGGCAGGGGCACACTCCACACCACTGCCCACCAAGCTGCCAGCCCCCGGTGTGTTTGGCTGAGCCATGCATGGTTGCCATCCCGTTTTGGCTGTGGCGTTGCCTTCTCCATGCCCCCGTTGCCATCCCCCCCGGCTGGTTTCCCTGGCCGGCAGCAGGGAGGTGATTTATGGAGTCCCGCGTGCACCCGGTGAGTCCAGCTCTCTGCGTTTCGGGGAGATCCATCGCACAGGGAGGGGAGGTCACTGCGTTGCAGGTTTGCTAACCTTGCCCGCTTATTAAAAATGGTAAAAGCCTCCCTCAGGACTCGTGAAGTATAGATCCAAAGAGCTCCATATGCTGTTCCCCTTAATGAGATGTCTGCCTGAAGAGCAATAGCAAAACACACCATCCAGTGCAGGGTCCCTATAGCTAGATGGCCTGGCTGTAAACAGAGCCGTCCGTCTTAATGGGCTATCGTGTAAAAACTTCTCCCAGTCAATAAATCAAAGGGGCTCCATTTATATCATGTGCTGCCTTCGCTATTAGGCTGCCTCTGGATGGCATGTTCTGATACAGAGCTCCCTGGGCCCGCCAGACGAGGCCAGAGGCTCTAATGGGCATTTAATTTAGGCTTCCCCTTGCCGATACCCCTGCAGAGTTCAGCAGCTGGGACTCGGCAGAGGATCCCTCGTGGTTTGGGATGGCCCTGCTGTGCGGGAAAGGGCACCCGTGGATTGGCACCTGGCAGGCATCCACCTCCCCTGCCCCGCTGGGTAGGAGCCTCTGGTGTACAGGGAGCCAGACCCTCCCCGGGAAGGGGTGTGTGAGTCTGGCGAGCACCCCTACTCGTTCAGGAGCAGCAGCCACAGCCTGGCGCAGTTATTTATTTTTCATTCCCTCCCTTGTGCTGCTCGGATGCCACCGGAGGGAAGTTCCGCTTCAGCCACCATCCCAGGCAGAGATATTAGTCCTCATTACTAATTAAAGGAAGCAGGAGTAATTGACGGATGGTGGATGGCGGGGGAGCCAGTGTGATGAACGGCCCCTGTCCCTGTGCCGGGGACGCATGCTGAGCGCTACCTGTTAGCTACAAATAAACAAACCTGATAAATAATAAATAGTTTGAGAAGAGTGGGCAAGCATTATTTAAATTAATAGGGATTAGAGGGAGAGGTCTGAAAGAGCATTCCTCCAGATGAGCTATCCCTGGACGGACAGGGACTCATTTGTTGCAGACTGGAGTAAACAAGGAGAAGGAGAGGATTCATCACAGCAGGGCCTCGCAGCGCTTCTCGGGCTGGTAACAGCATGGCTGTACTTTTCCTGGCCACCCCTGCACCAGGGCTCCCTGTGTCCCTGCTGCCTCACCGGTGTCCCTGTGCTGTCACACCTCTGGTGCCGGGCTGGGGCACTGGGTGCCATGGGGGAGCCAGGGTGCTGCGGCAGAGCAGTGGGGAGCGCGTGCTGGGCTCTGGCTGCTGGCAGGGTCCCACACCACGGCAGGGCACCCGCAAGTTTTCCCAGACAGCATGATGGCCACCTGCAGCCTGCCTGCACCCAGGCACTCGCTGGCAGCCACGGGTTGGCCCCAGCCAGCAAATCCAGCTGCAGAGGGAGTTCTCTCCTCACCCCCTGACATTTGGATACCACCCTGCCTGCTTAGGGCAGGAGGCTGGGGGTGGTGGAGGAAGGAGGGATGCTGCGGGAGGCGGGGGAGGGAGGGGAGGGCAGACGCTCTGCTCGCTATCACAT
>VZTA01019641.1:394199-411407 GCA_013398855.1 Mohoua ochrocephala
GCTCCCAGCACACTTCTGGTTATTTTTTTTCCCCCTTTGGTTATGCTTCACAACTCATTTTATCAGCTGTCAGTAGCCAAATGTCTTTTTTAAGGAGTGGGTTATAGCCACTAATGTACTGAATGCTATTGCACTGGCTGCAGTTAGTGTTCCACGGCTAAATTACTATAATTAATGTTCCACTAGAACTGTTTGTAACAGGCGGCTGCGGGAGCCCCGGGTCTGGGCTTTCACAGCCACTGAATTATCTCTCCTCCCCGGAGAAAGCGCCTCTCACAAAGGGGAGGGACGAGGTCAGCACTGGGACAGGCAGGCACTAGCCCAGCCAAACTCCAGCAGATGAGTGGCCCGGGAGCTGTTTCCGGGGCACGGACTCCCTGTGTCCCCCCATCTCAGCTGCGCTGCCCCGCGGGAGTGCGGCTGGGTGCGCGGTGGGCTGCGGTGGAATTCCAGCTGGGATTGCCACGGCACTGCAGCATCGCCAGGCTTCGCTCCTCGCCCTCCGCGATTGCGTTATGAAGGTGGAACACAGTGCCTGGAGAAACGCTTCCAAAACTCGCCAAGGGCAGTCAGCAGAGATGTTTCGCTGTGCCAGGCACGGCTCCTCAGCCCACAGTCCACACCGAGTCTGCACTCAAAACCATCCCTGCCCTCCCTGCTCCCCCGTCGCCTCCCAGTGAGGCCGGAGGTGCAGGGGAAAAAAAATGTGCTCGGCGGGCACACACACCCCTTGTTTCGCTAAATGCATTGTTCAATACCTGCAACAAACAGATTAGCCGGGGCTTTATCAGGGACAAGAGAAGGGAGAGCAGTGTGATAATGGTTTTCAGCAAATCCTCGGGCTGTCACAGATTAGAGCCGCGGCAGGAGCATTATCAGCCCTTTCCTCCTCTCCCCATCGCCTCCCCCTTTGTCTCTTCTCACCATCGGATTTCTCCAGCCAATCTATCCCTGAGAGAGCCGGGCAGATACAAGAAGAAGTCGGTTTCCATCTGATCTGCAATTGGTTTTTCCCGGCAGCCGATCCGTGTCGCAGCATTGATCCGTGGGCCCCCCAGCGCTTGTCACCTTGTGTGTCTCGAGAGGAAGGTGGCCGAAGGAAGGGGGGCTGGGGTGGGGATGCTTTAAACTTGCTGTGTGCCATTGATCTGCAAGGGGGAGCGTGGCCAGGCCAGCCCTGCCAGGCAGGAGGGCACGAGCCACCTGCCCTCATCAGAGGAGTTTAAATGGCTGTGACCTTCTTCTTAAAGGAGAGGAATGTCTTTGGAGGGCCAGCGGAAGGAGGGGGCCGAGCCCCGGCCCCGGGGGCCGGTGTTGGGGAGCTGCCCAGCCCTTACCATCTTGCCAAGGGACAGCTTGATGGGACTGGCACTGGGGTGCTGGGAGCCTGCCGGGCACCCTCCTCTCTCAGAGAGGTCACCCACTGCACCCACACCCCATTTCTGCTCCACACCTGTCTGTGCCACACTGCAGCATGGCCAGGCATGAGTGGAGACACCTGTCTTGGTTCTGCAGCTTGCCCGAGCCTGTGGGAGAGAAGCTGTCAGGTGGGAGCTGTTGGGTTAACCCCAGTGGGTGGGCAGCTTTCTCAAGAGCTGCAGAAAGTTGTTTTTTCCTTCTAAATGTGGGACACAAGGCTATCCTTTGTCCCAATGACTGCAGCCAAGGCCTGCAGGCCCTATCAGGTAGGGGTTTGTTGAAATACCTGGAGATGCTTAGGAGCCACGGCCCAATGGGCAGGGCAGCAGTGCTGTACCAGGCAGGGCCCAGCACCTTTGAGGTCAAGCTGGGACGTCCCATCTGTGCCACCTGCCACCCGGCTGTACCCTTCTGCCAGGTTCCTGCAGAAGGTTCCAGGGCAGAGCTGTGGCAGCTCTGCCTCGTCTTGCCTTCTCTGGCTGACCTGAGGGACGGTATGCAGGTGGGTGGGAGGGCAAGAGGGGATATAACAAGTAATGGCCCCAAGTGTGGAAACAGTGTTAATAAAGTGTATTTCACTTTTAATTTTGGCATATAATGTAATGATCTTTTTTAAGGCCCTATCATATTATCTGCATGACTAGATTATTGAGTCTTCATCATCTCCAGATAAATTTATGACCAGGATGATGCTTGGAATTTATTATCAGTCAATAGAGCTCAATACTGTAACAAGGCGTGTAATAAGATATACATATTTAATGATCCGGAGTAAAACAGCCCCGCTAATGGGCAGGATGAGACGGAGGCTGGAGCGTTAATTTCCATCCCCTGCCCCTTTCCACGGGAGCCTGCACCATTCAGATGGGATGCAGCCCCAGGGTCCCGTGAGTTGCCTGAGGCTGGGAGCAAGGAGCGGCTGGGGGGGATGCAGAGGTGCACAGCCCTCATGCTGCTGCGGCTGTGAGCACGTGCCTGCTGCACGTATGCGCTCGTGGGAAGGCACGTGTGCCGCCCATCCCTGCGGAGATGTGCAGGTCTGTCTCACCCAGCACACAGCTCTCTGCCGTGGCTTTGCAGGTCTGGCTGACATCCCCGTCTGCGCCAGGTGAGGACCGTCACGCATCCGCTTCGCAGGTGGCTCTCTCCAGCCCGGCAGTCTGGGCAAGCCTTGCACAAAGGTGCTGCTCCAGCAGCTGCTGAGATGGCTGGAAAAGCCACAAAGTGCTTTTTATGTTCCAGGGGCAAGCCTGAAACCCTGCCTCTGGGATGGTGTAGGGCTCTCCGGCTCAACAAGGGGAGCAGAGCAGGGGCAGACAGATGCACTCTGTCCACACCACACGAGGACACCTCTGGCCCAGCAAAGCCCTTGGTGGGGACACAGTCCCATGTGGCCCTGCAGAGTCCCCCACACTTCGGCTCACCTGGCTGTGTCCCTGACAGGAGACCAGACAGCACCAGAGCAGTCGCAGCACAGGGAGGTAGCAGCTCTGTGTGCCCAAGCACCCTGGCCCTGTGTGCAGCTGCCCACAGATTGTCGTGTTGAACAGGGGCTCATCTCCTTTGCCGGGTTATATTTTGAGCTGCCAGCGCTGATTTTTCCAGCCTTTTGGGATGTTATTAAATTACTTTCCGAGGACTTTTAATAAGCACTTTTGATACCTTTGAAGCGTGCAGCTTTGTGGGAAGATTACAGTCCCGCATCCATCTCGCTGGGAGAGAAACAATGGCAGCAGGGCTGGCGTTTGATCTCTCCTCCAGAAGGCGAGAGAGGGTTTGGGTTAGACAAAGAGGTGAGCTGCTGATTTAGAGCTAATGTTTAAAAATAGGTAGGTCTCCCTCCAAGATAGAGAGACCTGCCCTCCTCTGTGTAATCGCCTGCCTCTGCCTCGCCGGACTCGCAGAAACACAGCTCGCTTTATTTGAAGGCTTCGAGTGCAGCATCGCAGTTTGATTCTTGGTCCTTTTAAAGCAATAACTAGGCCATCTGACCAAGCTTTAAAGAGCAGGAGAACTTTCCATTAGGACTTGCGACACACTCTTGGCAGCACTGGAATTGCATTCTTACCTTTTATTTCCTTTCTCTGACATGTCACTCAGGCAGGAGAAACTCAGCTTTATAAACTCACTCATCTCTACCTTGAAATTTCTCCCTAATTAGGGTCCCCAATCCCAGTGGTGGGACTGGGTGTCAGGAGCTGGATGTGGAGCAGAGCCAACAGCAGTGGTAGAGGTCAAACCAAATTGGCTCCCTGCAGCCTGGAGACCACCTGCCCCCAGCAGCATCAGTCAGGGGCAGGGAAACAGCATCTCCCACGTCTGTGCCCGCAACTCCCACGCAGGAGAAACAGAGCCACCATCCCTGCCATGCCAAGCATCTGCATGTCTGGCCCCCATGCTGCCTCTGGCAGGGCCCATCGGATGAGTTACAACACCACGAGCACCCGGCTCCGGCCAGGCATGCCTTCACTGCAGGGAGAAAAGGTGTCAAGGGAGTCGAATTCCCTTTATCTGTGGATAACTACTGCTGCCTTTAACAGCCTGGAATAAACTAGCCATAAATATCATGATCATAAGTGCTTAGATATGGCAACTTTACACTGAACAGAGGTTTTAACCTTCCCTGCGGAGGATATCCAGCTCTACATCACTGACTGTTTCCATTCAGCTGCACGGCCAAAGACAAGCTCTTGATGAGCTGCTCAGAGCAGCTGCACCAGCTGCTGGCCACCTCTCAGCCCAGTCTAACCCCAGTCCTTAGCCCAGTTTTGGGGCAGGACCTCCCTCCTGCTCTTAGGGCCTGACAAGAGTCCTGCTGCCCTCTCCCCCCACCACCATCCTTTCCTCCTCTAAGGAAGCACCAGCATTGGAGCCTGCAGTTTACTGGGCTCCTGTGGGGATCCACCTTCCATTCTCATTCCTACCCACAAGGAGGGTCCTGAGCCACCAACTTCTGTAGCAAATTGTCACCATCGCCTTGTCCCTGAGCCAGGCCAAGGGTCCCGTATCAGCACGGAGGCAGTTTGCCTCCTCCCTGCACCTTGCCAGTGCCCCGCCGTGACTTTATTTTGCATGGCGACTTTGAGGGGAGCTGTAAAACACTCAGACGAGTTAAATAATACACGACAGTGTACGGTATAAATTACAGGAAGCCAGCGGTGGAGCGACATTGTATGCTGAATAAATTAAAGGCTGCGTGACTTACAGGCGAGATTGATCTGCCGAGCATTTTGTTTAGTGACGTGCTTGTCATAAGGGAGAGCTAATTACAGGCGCAGAGGCGCTCGGCTCCGGCGCTGGGGAGCACAGAGCAAACTGGGCTCACGAATGTCAGCGGGGTCCCTGCACTTCCAGGATTTGCTCTTTTTGAGGCCAGCCGCACGCCAGGCCCCGTTAGCCGGATGCCTGCTGTTTTCCCAGGGCCATCCAGCGCTGTCACGGCCCAGGGAAAGGACTGTGCTGCCACAGGGAGCTGCCAGGGTCTGGAAGTGGATGTGCTGGTGTGGGGGACACAGGCGGCTGGTGGCTCTGGGGTCTGCCCTGAGCAAGGGCTGGTGTTGGGGCTGCCTCAGCGGCTTAAGGGAAATGGAGGTATCCAAGCCTGAGCCCATTCTTAATGGAGCAGAGCCGTGCAGGAGCGCATCCTTGGCTCCTGTGGCATTTTTGAGCCCAGCGCTGCTCACAAGGTGACACAGGGATTTCGCTGCTGTGGGGTACCCAGGGCTGGCTGAGCAGCAAAGCTGAGAGCTGTGGGGGCTGATTTGGGGGCTGAAGAGTATAAGAAGGCAAGTACAACTCAGAAATTAGGTAGGGATCCTGTAACAGCAGGATGCTGCCATGAGCCACCGAGGGAGGAGGCAGTCTTCTTCAGGACACAGTTTGGACTGGATAATTTTGGGGAAGATGTGCTTTGCCCACAGGGATATGGGAGACTGGTGAGAGGCTTGGATTCAGCTGGGTGACTTTAACCACAAAACTTGGGGCTGAGTTTGGAGGCTTGTCCTGCTGGGCTCCAGAGCAGGGATGGCTCCTGTGCCAGGAGGTCTGTCCCCACTGCCTGCACAAGCTGAGCGATGCCGTGCAGGCTGCGTGCAGCCCTCGAGGTCACGGCAGAGGCTGCGCCGTGGGGCTGGTGGAACGGGGACCTCCCTGGACTGTCACAAGGGCGCTGGTGGCTGGAGACCGTGTTCCGGAGCGGGCTGGCCATCGGGATGGGCTCCCCTCCAGCTCGGCCGGCTCGGCGGTTGTCTGTCACTCGGTGGGATTATGAGTAGTGAGTGTAATGCATCGGCGTATGAATAGGGTTGTCTGGCTGATGGTGATGTATCGTTTTTCATTACTGCCTCTCAAGCCCTCCCTGCTCCACGTGTGGAAATTCTATTTATTCCCTAATTTGTAAAAATTCCCTCCTTATCTGATACCAATCAGGGAGGGGTAATTGGCTCTCCAGGGCTAGCGGCTGGGGTCCTGATGAAGAGATATGTGTGTCTGCTCTGGCTGTCCAGGCACCCTGCCCTGCTGCACCAGCGACACGGGCCACAATTAATAATGATTTGCAAATGGCAGACAAGCAATAACGCAGAAAGATGTCCAGCCAGCTTCCTGCCCGTCCCTTAATTTCCTTCTGTAATATAAATGGCACAGGAACGAAAATCCAGCGCTATAAATTCTGAAATTAGTTATTCACCGTAATAAATGGTTCCCTTTTTGGTGCACGGTCCTCCCCATCCTTCTCCCCTGACCCCCCCACTTCCTCCTCCCCTCCCAGCCCCCTTGCCTGCTACCTACTTCATTTGAGTCCTAATATGCAAATGCTGTAATTTAACGGGATGGTGAAGTTGATTTTCATGTTAACTTAATTACTTTGATTTATGAAGGGCTGGGATGTAGACACGGCTCCATCCTTACCCCCCTCCCACCCTCACCCCTCTGCAGTCCTGCTGACCCGCCGCCTCTCTTCCCTTTTCTTCCCTTGGCTCCGTCCTCTTTTCCTCTTCTTCCCAAGTTTAGTGTTTTATTAGCTGCCTTTAAGTGGACATAAGTCCTCGCGACAATCGCATGATGCGGAGGACAAATTCCCCGTCCTGCCTTGTTTAATCGTGCCTGGATAATGGATGTATAATTGACTCATTTGAATGCTTTTGCCTACAGGAGTGCAGAGCATTAAATGTTTGATTGCCTTAATTTCCAAACAGATCATTATCCCCTTCTTACCCGCTCTTAATAAACACTTTATGAGGATTTTTTTTTGTAAAGGAAAAAAATCTCCACTCCTCGTACTTCTCTGAAGTGATAAACTCTAATTAAGTCTAATATTTAAAAATATGGTAATGGTGACTTGTTTGAATAAGTGGCCTGCATTTCCATAATTTCATTATTACGTAAAACACGCTAATTATTTGAAGTGTGCTTATTACTAAAAGAGAAATCTCCTTCTAATAAAGATGAAATTGGCTTTTTTCCCTGTATTGCTGTGCACACCGCTCCCCTTCTCTCCCGGACGGTGAGCGGCCGCAGCCGGGAGCGGGGTGATGGCAAGCATTCACTTTGTTTGCTCAGGGAAGGCTGCCTGCCAGGGGATGCTGGATGTGCAGGGACAGGCACCGAGGCTGAAGGACAAACTGAGGTCTCTGTACACCCTGTGTCATCCTTGGCCCCAGCAATATTGGTGCCCTCATGGGCTCCAGGAGTTGTTAGGAATGTTGTGAGACAGCTCAGCCCCTGCTGCCCATTCCCTCCAGCAGGGATGCACCAGCCGTCATGGTTTCCCCACATGGCATGGCCTGTGCCAGGCTATCCAGCAGCCTGTGGGGCTGGAAGGTGTCTCAACAGCCCGGTGTCTTGCAGCGCAGAGGCCCCAGGCACCCAGCTCTGTCCTGCGAGGGGGCCAGCACAGTGGGTGCACGATGGGAAGGTGGTTCCCAGTGCAGGACAGGAGGAAGCATCCTGTCTCCGATGGGGTGACAGTGGCCAGCGTGGGTGGGAGGAAGAAAGTGCCCAAGGCAGCAGGTTGACCATCAAGACTGGTCCCCTTTTGCTGCACTTCCTACTGACCTGGGAACTGCCAGAGATGGGCCCTCCCTGCTCCAGCGTCCCTGCTGGGGCAAACTGGATTTGGAGGTCTCACTGGCCCCGGTGTGCAGGGGGTGGGACAGGTATCCTGTCCCCCTGGGACAGAGACAGCAACAGGTCGAGGGAGGATGAGTATGAATTGTGTCCAACCCCTCTTCAGAGCCTGTGCGGGCGCTCTGTGGCGGGGCAGGCAGGGAGGCACTGGGATGAAGTCAATATAAAACTAATTTTCTTTTCTTCATGAAGAAATGAGGTGTGTGGCAGTAACGTAATTGCAGATAATGAGGTAAGTTATTCTTAATATTCTGCACGTCGCTGTCAGCTCCACCTAATATACCTGCCGGCTGTGCGGGGCACGCAGAGCCCCTTGCCCCACGCGCAGGATTATGAGGCCATTAATTTGGGAGCAGCTCGGCAGGACCATCTCTGGCATCCCCATGGATCCTTGGGAGCTGGGAGCTCTTGGCTCTGACACGTCCTTGTCACCACTATGGGGGGCATCCTGGTGTCGCCACCTTGCCCAGCACGTCATGGTGGGGATGGATTCAGATCAGACACAAACTCCCTCCTGGCTCCAGTGTGGACAGGGTGAGCAACACGAGAGCCTGGCTCTGTGTGCTGGGAAAATGCTGTCACTCCCTGCCCCTGTCACCTTCCTGCTCACAGGGAGCAGCACAGCCCGCTGTGGGGACACAGCACCCAGTGCTCCCATTCGTGATTGCTGGGGACGCCAGCACAGCGCCAGACTGCGTGAGGTCCGTACGGCTCCCGCCGCTCACAAGGCCACCTGCTGTCACCCGGGGCGGTGGTGGCCGGGCGGCCCTGTTTCCGCTTTGCAGGGAGCTGTTATACAAAGGCAGCGGTGATATTATTCATTAACAGTAATCTGCCATTAGAACATTGACAAATGGCCCCTCGGCGCCTGAGCATCAGTTCTGGTACAGCCCATAAAGCATGGGGACAGTTTAAATATGGACCTGCTCAGCTCGGGCCGGGGGTGATCCGTCTTCCCGGCCATAGCACAGGTGCGGCGGGGTTGCCTCCAAATGAGCACGTTTGGGGGGGGCCCTGCAGTCCCCGACCACCCACAGCCCACCAGGGTGGCTGCTGAGATGGAAAAGCTCCCTCCTTGCTCCAGGAGCGTCTCGGCCCAGTGCACAGCAGTTGCGGCAGCGCTCGGCCCCCTGAGCCCCCGTGGTGGAGGTGTCTGGGTGGTTTGGTCCTCTGGGGAGGTGGGAGAGAGAGGTGGGACAAACGCTGGCAGGGCAGCACACACAGGGATGCAGCCCCTACCCTTCTCCCCAGTGCCTGGGCTGGGTGTGGAGCTGATGCTCTCCTGGAGTGAGCATCGCTGCTCCTGGCAGCTCAGTCCCGCAGCACAAACTCCTGCTGACGGAATCCTTGAGCTCATCCTGGGTTCGCAGGGGTGCCGCTGTGCAGTGGCTGGCGGGAGGGCACACACCAGGCAGTCGGCCCAGTGCCATGGGCTGGGGGCTTTCTGCCTCCGTCCCAGCAGAGGAGTGCAATGGGAACGTCTGCGCCCCTCCAAGGACAAGGCAGCCAATGATGCTGAACAGCCACAAACTCCAGCCTAAACTACGAGAGCGTCCTGCTGCCCCGTGCGTGTGCACGTGTCGCTGTCCTTGGCTGTCACCGCAGCGAGAGCTCGGCAGGACGTGGAGAGGGCTGAAACGAGGGTGTCGAGGCAGTGTGGTGTCACAGTGGGTAATGCTGAAGCACACGAGGCAGGAGGGTTAAAACCTGGTGGGCTAAGCCAGCCAGGGTGAGGGGAGGCTGGGGTGTCACGTTACCCCGCACTGCGCTGGCAGCTGGACCAAAGGAGGGTCCCAGAGGCAGCCAGCCCCGGAACCCAGCACCTCAGGGCGAGCTCAACCCCAGCCATCCTGGGCCACTGCACGGGGACATGGGGCCACGCTCGGAAGTGGCGCAGCAAGGTGAGGGGCAGGGAGCAGGGCAGAGCCACCGCTCTGTTTGCAGGAGGCAGGATAACCCCAGGCTGACCCCTTTCACACACACCGCACAACACCCCTAAATCAATTGCATCTTATTATTACAATATCAATATACAATATTCCTACAATAACACCATTGATTTTCTACTCAGAGGCTGCACCTAAGTCTGTTTTAAAGAGGAGGGAGTTAATAGTGCCCTCATTAAAAATCTATAGATTACCCCCCACCCCAAAAAAAAGAAAAAGCAGTTTATATTCATTAGGGCTATTGAATATAAAGTAATATGTTTGTGTAGGACATTGGAGTAATGTGATAATCCGTCCGCATATCAGGGAGAAATCCACTTAGCAACCCTGTCAGCTTGACAAGAAAAATGTGCCCATAAAGTCGGGAATACATTGAGGGAGTGAGCGGGAGGAGAGTGGGGGCGCGCGTGCGTGCGCGCGCCCGTGCAGAGCCGTGCTGGCCATCAGCGTGGGACCACCTTCACCCCATCGCCCTGCTCAGCCTTGGGACACACGTGGGCGCCCCTGAGGCCCCTGGAGGTGTCTGGGACCGGGACACGCCAGGTGTGCCGGGATGGGGATCAAGTTGGGGGGGCCTCCGCAACCTGCCAGCCTCCCTGGCCCCAAGCAGGGTCACCAGATGGGCCAGGCTGGTGGGTGCCAGCCTGGGTGCTGGGGCAGCACTGCCACAGCCATGTCCCCCCCAGGGAGAGCTGGGCTGGGTGGGGGCTATAGGGTGGGCAGGGCTGCCTGTGCCCTCCTGCCAGCCTCGGACTCCGCTCGTCCCCCGCCCCGTGGTCACCTTTGCGATGGATTAAGCACTGAAAAGCAGCAGAGCAATCCCGGTCGCGCTCTCTTAGGCTGTCAATTGCCATTTTTGTAATAGAAATTCCTTTCACAAGGTAACGACGGCCAGATTTAGAGGATTTCATATTGCTAATAATTCCCCAAACAGCCATCTGACTGTGTTGTTTTAAAAGCCGCTTAGTTTTTTGCTTTGGAGTTTATGAAAATCTCCCACTCTAATATCCCGAGAGCCAGCCTATAATTGTGTTATTAAATCAATCGGAGCGGATTACATTGTAAAATCAATAGATGGCTGTAATTGCATATTAGAAAGTTGTTCTGCTGTTGTTGATTTTTTTTTTACATGGATAATTATAATAAGCGTGTTTACCTTAGCGCTGATTTGGAATGAGTCTCACTAAATGACGTATGACGAGCTTGGCACACTCGCTGCCAGGGGCCATGGCATCGTTTGGGACAGCAAGGAGAGCACTGGCACCATGGGCATGTGGGTGGCATTGACCCAACAGGGTCCCACCGGTTTTGCAGGGTGGCAGCCCAGAGTTCAGGGCGTCTCCCAACGCTGGCACCTGGCAACAGAGCACACTGGGGGTTTGGGGAGGCAGATGGTGGGGTGCAGGAAGCAGACAGCAGTCCCAGAGGGTGTCCCCAGGGACCAGCTTGGAAGTCCCAGGAGGTGCCAGGGGGTCTCGCCGCCAGTCTGGTGGCTCCCCAGGTAGGTCTCTGTGCAGTTCCCCCTCAGCAATACAGAGCAATAGTCAAGCCCCAGTGCCCACTCCAGCTCGGGGCAATGCTGCAGGCTGTGAGGTTAGCAGTGGGACGCCTGGGGCTGTGCTTTCACATCCAGACTGATCACTTGCCACCCACCTGCCACAGCTCCAGGATTTGCTTTGCTGTTACTTTTTGGGGGTACCAGGCCAGGGCTGGCAGGTGGGGGTACTTTGGCCACAGACAGTTGCACTCCTCTTACCTCGGTTTCCCCAGCTTTCGAGCCACCATTACCCTGTTAGATCCCACTGGCAGCTGTCTCCAAGGGCTGAGGGCTTTCCGAGGGGCTCATTTGTCTGGGGGGACGAGATGGAGCAGGGGATCCTAAGGACAGTGAGGGGATCACTTGAGTGGGAACAAGTGACAGCAGCAGGAGCTGGCATTGTGGCTTGGCTGGGCAGGACACCCATCACCTCCAGGGGCCTTATGCAGCCATCGGTGTCTCCTTGGGCAGCAAAGAGGACAAAGGCACAGAGAGATGGGCTCATCTCTGCCCCTGGCACAGCCAGTGGGCTGGGGACACCCCTCCTTTGTTGGGCTGTGCCCATGCCCGGCTGCTGTCCCCTGTCTGGCATACCAGTGAGGGGAAGGGGTGCCATGAGAGGGGCTCGGGGGACACTCCGGAGGCACATGGCTCTGATGGGGACAGTACCTCTTCCACTGCTGGCCATCAGCCAGGAGGGTCCCCAGCAGCTCATGGCAGCCCCTCGGGGAGCTGCGCACGGGGAAAGTCCTGAACCCCCGACGGACGCTGGGGGACAGGCGGTGGCTTTGCCAGCGGGTCACTGGGCACAGTGGGGCCGGGCAGCGCTGCTGGTCTGGCAGGGAGCACCCAGGAGGCCGGGCAGCCCTATCCCCGCAGGCAGATGCCTGGCAGCAGGACAGCGCTGCCCGGCTGCGGGGGGCCCTCAATCCGGCACGCGGCACTGTCAGCAGGCAGCCTGCTGTCTCCTAGACAGTGAAATATGGCCACAATTAGCCCGGATACAGTTCAATTATGATAAACAGCGTTTGCACCCTTTAAGCTGTGATTAAAAGGCCTCCTCCCGTTGATAGAGAGACCTAATTTCACATTATTATCGCTGTAGCTTGATTATAAAGCACTCCCTGGATTTACAGTTGGGAGATGGATGTGGAGGCTTCTTTATCATTTACACATCAGTAATGATGCAGCCTTCCCTCCACCACAACATCCATCCAGCAGCAGCGGGGAGAGGGGGGCCTTGCCTGCACCCCCCTCCCGGGGCACCCTCTCCCCGTGTCAGCCGGGCCCCGCTGCCACACGCAAGTGGGCAAAGTCACCCTTACGGTAACAGCTTGATAAATGGGCGGGCGGTAATGAAATGGAGACATCAAGGCGTGGGGCGAGGAAGAAAGAGTGGTAATCGGAACGAGTGGAGCTGTCCCGAAACGGAGGGGAGCGGGAAGAAGGATCGCCTCTGCGCCGTGTGCTGTCAAGGGAGAAATTACACATTTACTCTTGCTTTTTCTTAAGGAGACGGCCCTCATAGATCAAAACATGGATTTACAAGCCAATTTTCAACATGAAATATAGACACTAGGAATCAATTTAAGCCCAGCTTCTATTTTAGCAAACGGTGCCTGAGTTTAGTCCCAGGTAAATAACACCAGAGCCTTCCCCCTTCCCATCTTGCTGCTCTGCCACGGCCTGGCACCAAGAGTGGCTGTGACTTGTCATCCCAGCCACCTGCCACTTGTCACCCTCTGGTCGGTGGGCATAGGGAGGCACCACAGGCTGGCTCTGGTGGGAACATGGATGACCCCGACCTCCAGGTCCTGGGCATGGACCCATCTCAGCGCAGCACTGCATCATAGCGGGATGCAGGTGGCCAGCGCTGGGACCGGGCACTCTGCAGTCACCCCACATCACTGCAAGGTCCTTGGGACAGGGTACCTGGACTGGTGAGGACACAGGCCCAGCATGGGATTCGGAGCTTGCTCCGACAGCTCCTGTTTGGATCATGCCTCTAACCCAGTATCTCTGTGCTTTCTCCTTAGACGACTGCAAGAACATTGCCAACATCATGAAGACACTGGCCCATAGAGGCTTCATCTTCAAGCAGACCTCCAAACCCTTTTGATCCCCGAGGCAAGCCAGGCAAGGGCTGCATGCGCCCGGCGCCGGCGAGGCGGGGAGGACGGGCTCCAGCATTAAAAAAAAACCGGCAACCGAGGCCAGAGGAACCGACACAAAAAAAATCTCAATTTCAGCTGTTAACTCCAGTAGAGGTTGTATATATGGGAAGGCAAATCTGTGTAGACCTGATGTGACTCCCTCTCTGGGCTGCTCCGGACATTATGCCATGCTAGCGGACAGCCGCGTAGGGCGCTTGCACCACATTTTAGACTTGTAGTTCGTTCTTTTTCTTTGGCTCCTGATTTCCGTCCCTCCCTCCATATCCCACCCCGTCCTCCCTCTCCCGCCCCGTAGCCAGAGCATCCCCCATCTCCACCCTGGCATGGGCCGTACCCACCTTCCCTTCTTCTTTCTCTTCTCTGGTTTTATGTTTTCAGGCCTCGACGGCTGCTGCAGCGATGCCGGTGTGTGCCTGCACTCGGGCAGCGCTCACGGAGGCTCAGTGTGTCGAGACGGCCCCTCGCCCTCCCCGCCAGCCCCCCCCGCCTCTCCCCTGAGCGCCTTTTCCCCTTTTTGAGTCAACACTAACCCCTCTCTGACTCCTGTATGTGACAAACGCGATCCGTCTCTTTATGTTCAAGGTGAAGTGCCTGTATTCTCCGCTGCAGAGCCCCTGGCAGCCCCACCGCGGGCTGCAGGGCCCCGGAGGGCTCCCTTCAGTGGGGCAGGGGCCCAGCGGACGGGCGGGCGGCAGGAGGGAGGTGACAGTGTCCGCATGGAGCCCCGTCCCGTCCCCGTTCCGTCTGCTCGTGCCTCTTGCGGGGCTGGGTGGGATGCCCAGCCCTGCCCCGTCCCCGCCGATCAATTCCAGCTCCATGGGGGACAGGCCCGCCACAGCACCGTGTCCGTGTCCGGTGGTGGACGTGCCAGCGCGCGCTGGCCCCCGGCCCGCAGGTACCTGAGCAGGGGAGCTGCAAATTGCCCCAGGCCCCTGAGCTCGCTCCCCGCCAACCTCCCTCGGTTCCCGAGCTGAGGCTCAGCCCCCCACGTGCCGTGCCCCTCACAGGTCCCCGCGGACGCTCAGCAGCAGCTGGCTTGTTGCCTGAGAGAGTTGCCGAGCACATCCCCTCCGGCTGGGTGGGCTCCCGGCTGGCCAGGGCGGTTGGGGGGAGCCGTGGGGCGGGCTGAGGGCGCACGTCCTCTCAGTGTCACCCAGCCCCAGGGCCCTGCTGAATGGAGCCCTCGTCCGGGCACTGACCTGCAGGGAGGCTGCAGCCCCAGGCCCGTGCGTGCATGGCCTGGAGCGAAGCCGGTGACGGCAGCCAGAAGGGCAATACAGGCACTGAACTTGGCGGTACATGACTGCATGGTGTGTGGTGTTCCAGTTAAACCAACCGATAATGCAACCCCAGCATTTTCATTGTCTAGTTATTCCAATCCTTGCTGTAAATGTGCCACATGAATAAAGTTTGGGGGTAAAGGAGCCCGGGCTGTGCCCATGCATGTGCAAGTTTGTATGGGGGGTAGAGGCAGGGGTGTGCCGCCTGGATACGTGGGAGTAGGGTGCTCCCTGGGGTATGGCACGTCCATGCTCCTCATAAAAAGCAAGGGTTTTGGCTGTGAAAGGGCAGTTGAGGTTCCCTGCTGCTGGGAGCACTGCCCCGATCTCCAGTGCGGGCACTGTGGGTGGGCAGCAGCCTCACCACCACCTCGTGTTTGCTTGTGCCTCAAGGCAGCTCTGCCCTGAGGATCCACCAGCCTATCACAGCTGGGCCTTAGCCGTGGGTGCATCTCACACAGTTTTCTGCCCAGTGCAGGGTGACAGGCACCACCACATCCCACTGGCAGCTGTCACCCCACTCTGCAGCCTGGCACACCATACCCGCACGGCTGCCACCGCACTCAGAGCATCTCGGCTACAGAATGGGGCCAGCGTGGCTCTGCCCTGGGCCTGGGGCACCTGCTCTGCTCTGGCCAGCAGAGCCAGCACGAGTGCAAGACTCTGGGGTGCAGGAACCACCACCACTGCATCCAGGTGCCCAAGGAACCTGCCCTGCCCCAGAGTGCCACTGGGTGACAGGGACGCAGGGATCCAGCTAGCACCGAGTGGGCAGCTCCCAGAGGGCAGGAGCAGTCCGGCCCACTTGCTCCATGCAAAGGTCACAGGGGTTTTACCAGTTCCCTCCGTGCAGCCCCTGATCAGCTTTATTGACCCTTTTTCGATGGAGTCGTCTAATTAGTTTTTTATGAAAACTAAGAACTTGGCCTTTGCCCTCTACTCCTGCAGGCGAGAATGTGACTCAGAGGACATTGTCACGGTGGATCAATGGCCAGTTACACTTGAAAGGCAGGTGTAGGGGACACGGAGTGGGCAGGTGGGCAGCAGCCCAGAGCAGGGCACGCAGCCGGGGCCACCAGTGCCCACAGTGGGCAGCACATAAACCCAGGCTCCCATTGCGATGCCTCAGCCCCTCCAAGGCCCTGCAAAACAGGGGACGCAGGGACCAGGGGCCCCTCCCACCACAGACTGAAGCCTTGGATGGGGCAGCAGGAGGAGGAACTCTACTGACCCTGAGTGCTGGGGACAACACGGGTGTTTCCGGCAGGGGCAGCCCCTCACCCAGGCAAGGCCGCACTTGCAGGTGTCGGGTATGCAAGAGTTACTGGAAGAGAGCAGCTACAAGGGCTGGGCACGTGGGATGCTGGATGGAGCTCTCCAGCCTGGTGTGGGCAGCACAGGAGCAGCCTGGAGCAGGACATGGTAGCCCCAAAGGCAGCAGGGGCTGCAGCAACTCCAGCTGTCACCTGGTGACTGAGGCAAATGGGCTTAGGGACAGCCACGGCAGCCAGCCTGCCTGGGACAGAGGAGAGACAGCCCCATGCACCAGGGCAGCTCTCCAGCAGCTGCTACAGGTGCCCGGAGGTCAGATGGGGTTGGGACTGTGGCAGTGGGAAGGGGATAGCTCCCACTTTTCCCTGGAGCACTGCAGTGTTTGCCCCAGCAAGGCCCCTGTCCTGCCCCATGGCTGCAAGCAGCCAGCTGTCCCCAGGGGCTCCAGGACAGCCAGCACTGCCCCTGCACCTCCTCCTCCTCCTCACCCTGCACAAGGTCCTCACGGCTTCTTCGCCTTCTGGATGGAGAAGAAGCTGGAGGCCAACTCCCTTCACCTCCTCTGCTCCAAGAGGGAGACAGGAAAGAAAAGAAAAAACAGGAACAGCAGGTGGGAGCACTTGGGTTGTGGCAAACATATCCACCTGTCCCAGAGCCAGCCCCGGGGCTTCAGCAGCACTCCAGGCAGTGCCAAAGGGACTACACTGCCCAGGTCTTTGCATGACAGGAGGGACAGAGCTAATCCACCAGTGACAAGGGCGTGGGATAGCACCCTCACAGGGGATGTCACCTCCCTGACATGAACAGGGCTTTGGGATGGTCAGGAGAAAGGGGATGAGCTCTACAAGAACTCTGTGGCCGCAGGAGCCCTGACCAAGCGAGCCAGCATGCACCAAGCCCTAAGGAGCAAGACACTGAGAGAGGGACAGAAGAGATCTGTGCTATGGGCAGCTGTGCCAGGGATGCTTGACATGGGACAGGGCAGAGCCTGAAAATGCTCCTCTGCCATCCAGACCTGCTGTGATGTGGCCCAGGAGCAGAGCAGGAGGCTGACAGAAAACCATGGCTCCTCAAAAAACCCGCCCCTTTTCTGGGCAGTGCACACCAATACGCCTGAGCGAGGCTGTCGGGGAGCTCCCCTTCACAGAGAAGGTTCAGGGCTGACCCCAGCCCTAGGAAAGCCGGGGCCGTTGTCACCGAGTGGGACTTTCCCCCGGCCCCCTCGCTGCACTGCCGTGGGACCGTGCCAGGTGCCACACGGACCCTCTGCCCACAGCCATGGCGGGGTCAGCACCCAGAGCCGGGCTCTGTGTGAGGTGCCCCAGGCATGGCACAGCTCCCCGGTCCCTGGGTGCTGCAGGGACATGAGGTGCCAGAGCCCCAGCTCCCCAGGGCACGAGGCACCGCAGGCAGCGGCACGGGCCAGCGCCGCCCTGGCACGGCGGCTGCAGGCT
>VZTA01019641.1:411550-443189 GCA_013398855.1 Mohoua ochrocephala
TCCCGGCGGCAGGCACGTCGTGGGAGGCCCCGCCGCCTCCCCTGGCGGGAAGCGGCCCCCGGTTCCCGCCGGGCAGACGGCAAACAGAGCATGGAATTTGCACGGCTAAAAGTTAAATACAACACACACACGGATTTCGTCAGAGGCCCTGGCACCGCTGCCTTCGCGGGATCCGATTAACGGGGAAATAAAAGGGCCAGAGAACCCACACAGCAGAGTGAGCAGATGCCCTATAAAAATCAAATACAGGGTAATCAAGGGGACCGAAAGGTACATTTAAAAAAACAAAAACCCACCCTGGAAACAAAGGAGCTGGGCTTTGTGGCTTTCCTGGGAGGGCTGCAGAATTAATGGGGAAGAGCACATGTGTTTGATAATCTTTATATGGCAAAAGACCCATCTTTCAAATATGTCACAAATTCATATTAATCACCTTCCTATTGCCTTCCGTGGCACAGCTATTCCAGTTGCCTCGGGCAAAATTGGGAACTGTCTGGTTAAAAAAAATGTTTTACATTATAATTTACAAGAGCTTACAAGTCTAGTTTCTTTTAATGGAAAGAACGATTAAAAAAAAGAGAAGAATATATATACACCCTGGTATATATACACTATATATATTAAAATATATATATATAAAAGACAGATATTGTAACTCCATCTGGAAAGAGAGAATGTTTGATCTTAACAATGTAACTTCTAGCTTTCAAACAGGCTCAGAAAACAAGAAGTCAGCAGGAGTTCAGATAAAGGAAGCTTAAAAGTCAAATAATTCTGACTCTGAACCCGAGACTTCTTAGACTCAAGGTCCTTTCCTTTACCCATTAATGGGCTGACTTGTGAGCTCAGGAACAAAGTGCTGCAATGTGAGGATTTCTGAGAGTCACTCATTACAGATCACTGAGTGGAGTCTGAGTTGCGGAAATCAAAGGATCCAATCTGGAGTAACTGGCTGAACTTCTGCTTGGAACTAATTTGTTCCGAGTTCGGCTCACCTTTCACCTCCCGAAGGCCCCGAGTAAAGTCCCTACCGGGGTCAGCCTCAAACAGCACTGGGGGGATCCCAGCTCGGCTTTAATGGTCAGCAATGGGCACTGCAGCCCCTGGGAGAGGGTGGACAGGCAGCCAGGGCAGGAGAGAAGTGGTGGACACAGCAGGGCAGGACAGTGCTGGGCTCCCCACTGCCCCACGGGCTCTGAGACGGACGCCTCTCCCAGCCTGGCTAACACACCCCGCTGACGTGTCCCCCATCCCCACCGCTGGCCAAGCGGGGTGGTGGCAGACAGCTGCTGACAAAACCAGCATCTCGAAAGACCCTGGTGTGCCTTTGCCCATTCATTCCAATTCCTGGAAAGGAATCCAGGCATGCCAGGCAGCGCTCAGGAGTCGGGACTCCTGGTCCTACTCCTGGCTTTGCCACTCACTCCCTCCAACATCTGGAGCAAGGTACTTCTCTCCAGGGAAACAAATCTGGCTTCAGGGGAGCAGCTGGTTTGGAGGCTGAACTAATCCATGCTTAATCCAACATGTAGAGTGCCATGGACAGGCAGTGCTAGACAGCACAAAGGGATTCTCCAACTCAGAGGAATTTGAAGGAGGGAGATTAAATGATTCCCCCAAAGGCCCTGGTGGCTCAGTGGCAAAGCACACACTTGAACTCAGGACTTGGAGGCTGGCGTGGCAGGGTTAAACCGCTGCAGCAGGACAAGGGCAGGTGTCATGCCCGAGCACCCACGGCTGCAGGAGGCGAGGGAAGGAATGGCCACCAAAAAGCATCACTGTGCTCCAGAGCTGCTTGTTCCCACCACCAGCCACACTGCTGCCCTGCTGCCAGCGCCCTGGGGCGGGGGCAGAGTGCTGTGCCTCCACAGGCTGCTTCCTCAGCACCGTGTCCTGGCCCCACTGTCCCCACCAGGGCCTGGGACACCTTGGGGCCATCACTGTGCAGGGTGGGGACATATGCACACACCCACCAGCCATCGCCCTTCTCAGCGCTGACCGAGCCCAACAATCTTCCAGAGGCAAATTTCAGCCGTGATGCTGGACAAGAGGCACGGGAGCTGCACCTGCCAGCTCCAGCAGGGCAGGGAGCATCACCAGGACATGACCTCTACTCAGCTCAGCCTATCCTTGGAAAAGCTGGCTGTGGGCTGCAGGGTGTTGATCTCTCCCACCACCACATAGCCCAACAACCGCAAGAGAGGTTCAGGGCGAGCACAGTGCCAGGCCCTGCCCGACTCTCCAAACATATCTGGACCAGGCAGAACATGGTACAGCAGCCCCATTCTCTTCCTCTCCAAAATACCCCTCCAGCTGGGATGTAATTTCCTCCCCCCTCAAAAGGTAGCAAAAAATGGTCACAGTGTGAATGTGCTTGACCTTTTGTCTTGGACTAATCTAATTGTGTCGTCTTTGTGTAATCAGCCGGTAAAGGTCAGTGCTGTATTTAACATGGGGGCCCTTTAGGTACTGAATTTGCCTTGCAGTGAATTAACTTGATTATATTTCTTTCAAATATGTCAGAGACCAGGTCAGTTTAACCCTCTCTGTGCTGCCTGGGCCCATGCCTTTGTTTCCAGTTCCAGAAGGTGGCACCGAGGAACAACGTGGTCAGAAACACACGCATGGGCTCCCTCCTCCTGCAGTCATGGCCACCACCACCATCTCTCCCACCTTCCCAACAAGCCAGCTCTCAAGGGAGACCAAGCGTACTGTAAATCAGCCCGAAAAGTTTGCAAACCAGGACACTCCAGACCGCAGGGAGGGAGGGGTGAGATTCCAGATTGAATGCAGTAGGGAAAAAAAATAATAATTCAGAAGACTCCTTTACAAACATGAACCTGTCTCAGTGGAACTCTTCCTTACGACTCAACATTGTCACAATCAAATAGGACATTACTCAAGTCCAGGTTAACGTGTCGCCTCTGCCGTTGACAGATAAGGTGTTCTCAATATCCTGCAATACATTATACATTTTAGAAAGTAAAGGTCTGTGCCGCTACCAGGGGCAGTGTGTCGGAGGCGTCGGGGATGCCACGGTGTGGAGATGGGCAGCTTTCATCAGGCAGTTCAGCTCAGCTGTGCCAGGGGACTGCACAGAGGGGAAAGCAGCCTCAGCTGATCCCCAGGCTTACCCTTGGCCCTGAGGCAGTGGTGAGGGGCTGGGCAGCCTTGCCCTCCTGGAGGCAGGGAGGAGAGGCCGGTGATTCACATCCTGCAGAGGTACATGCACAGGACATTGCCACAGGGCTTGCACTGGAAGAAGCCCTAGGCCTGGCTTTTCTTTCTTGGCACTGGAAGTAGGGTATAAAAACCCTCCTTTGCTCTTCAAACACCGCTCTCCTTCCCAAGCCTCCTGCTCCAGGCAGGGCTGCTGCTTGACTCCAGGGTCTTGGGCAGGTCATGTCTCATCACCTCAAGACTGCTTTCCCCACTCGCTTCCCTCTGCCGAGCAGAGGGAAAATGCCTCAGGCCTGCAGCTGTACTGTCGCTGCCTTAGAACAAGCTCTCATCACCCAAAGCCTCGCCGCTTTGGTCCACGGTGGCACCCACGCCAAGCCATCTGCCTGCATGCAGGATGTAGAAAGCCCTGCTGACCCCACCTGTAGCACCAAGAACACTGTCCAGCACAGGAGACAAGCCCAGAGAGCAGCACTGGGACTTGGGGGGGAACAGGCGTGTTCTGCTCCCTTGGACGCGCATGCCTGGAGGGAGAGCAGGGCAGCATCCCCAGCGCTTGTCAGGGCATCTGCGTCGGAGACCTGAGTGCGCCCTGTTCTGCCCCCCCGACCTTCCTTCTCACCGAGTTGGGGGTCAGTGGTGCTCCTACTACATCAATGATCTGGTCCTTGGTATCTCCCTTGCCCTCCTCGATGCCGAGCCCTGTCTGGCCATCTGGATGGGCACCTTCCACGCTGAGGGGGCCGATGCTCCCAGCTTTGGCCAGGGCCTCGTAGCGGTGCCGTAACATCTGCAGCTCGTACTCGCAGTTGGCAAAGGCTTGTTTCAGCTCGTACAGCAGCACCAGGTCGCTCCGCAGCTCGTTGAACATCTGCACGATCTCCTCTGTGGGCATAGGGTTGAGATCTAGGGAGAAAAACACCCCCTGTTAAACACCCGGACCTACAACCCTACAGTGAAAAATCCCTATAAAGGTCTTGGCTGCTCTTTCGTTCTCACACAGATACGCCAGGAGCCTCGCTCCAATCACACGGATCAGTAGCAATTGGTATCCCTAAGGGCTGCACACCTGATTTTTCAGGCTGTCCTTTGGTTCTGGCCAACGACTAAGGGTGAACCTGCAAAGTTCAGGACTCAGCAAGTGAAGGATGATGGAATACCAGATGACTGAACCTTGCTACCCACCAGGTCACATGAAGGGAGCTCTGTCTCACAGAGAGATTGGATCGACACTGCTGCAAAGGACAGAAGGGCTCCCGCTGTTCCCTACACCTTCACCAACAAGGGGTAGACAGGCTGAGCTCCGTTGCCTCTCTGATTGCTCCTCCCAGGGCAGGTACAAGGCAGAGAACTGCTCTGCTGCTGTGTTACAGACTTGTTTGTAGCAGGAACTGGCAGATCGCCTCCTCACACCTTGCATTCTGCTGCACCCCACCAGGCACACACACAGAGCCAGCAAGAGCTGCAAGTTCTGCAGAAGGAAAGGATGAAGCTCTGCATGTTTGCCCTGATACACAGCAGTGGCCCCTGTCCGCAGGGCTGCCCACACGACCCCTTCTTTCTGGCCCTGTGCTCACCCCCACAAAGCCCAGGTGTGGTTCTGCACTCCAAGGTACAGCAGGGCAGGAGCACCAGGAGACCCTCAAGATATGTACGTTCTGCAAGGCGGGAGTGGGGAGTCAGGAACCCCTCCCTAACCTCATGGAAAGTGAGCTCCAAGAAGCACTCGCTTCCCCAAGGCTTCCCTAGCAAGCACAAACAGTAACTCCCTTAAGTTTTACAGCAGAAGGAGGAAATTATCCTGGCTGCGCCACCTTCGCCAGCCACAGGAGGCCTTCAGAATGGCACGGTCTCCGAGACAACATACTGAGCCATAAACCAGTTGGCCCAAAAAACTAACAAGACTTAACAGAAGTCAGTGCTGGGAACAGGTTCAGTAATCTCTTGTAAATCATTATTAAGGCTTCTATTTTTCTTTCTGTTTTTCTCTTTTCCTACTTTTAAATATCGCTCGAGCCACAGTGGGGGGGAAAGGGATCATCAGGTGTCTAATCAAGAGACACTGCATGCTGGGACCTGTAATACCTGCTAACTGTCCCCACTGCATGGAGAGCAGCCGCTGGCCACGGGCTGCACTTCTCCCCCCCTAGCCACGAGCAGGTATTGTACATGTTAAGTGAACCTTTCTTTCTGCTGCTAAGACACTCGAGTTCAAGAGTGAGGGATGTGTGTTTACTCGCCTTTCAGCAGAGATGCTCCAGATTTTCACACAGCATGCAACCTATAAAGGGGGGATGAACAGTCCCAGATGCATTTTGGACTTGCCACCGTGAGCAGTAAATTAAGAGGAAATGAAGCTTAAAAGCAAGACAGGGCAGCCCTGAACAATGCGCGTGCCGTGGTCACTAACACACTTAGAAGTACCTCTCCCGGCAAGGCTGAGATTTGCCTTCCTAATACTGTGCTGCCTCTCTTGATGGTTAAAAAGGCCCAAACAAGAGAGAAACAAAGGCTCTTTTAAAAGATTTTTCTACTGGGAGGAAAAAAAAAACCCTGTGCATCTTGTTCTGGCTTTTACCCTCTCTTTTTTTTTTTAAACACATAAAATATTTTAAAAACCATTCACATACTGTTATTCAAGAAACTGGCTGTATTACTAGGGGAAAAAATAGCCCATCTCGAGAACAAAGGCTAGCTCTGTGTGTCTCTTTCTCTCTCGCGTGCCCCCTTTACTCACCTACTCCGAGTTCCATCAGCATCTGCTCCAGGGCTTTAATCTTCTTCTGTCCCACCGAGCTTGGCAGTTTCATCTGGAACACAAAGGTAACAGAGCCACACAGCTCAGAGATAGCCCTCACTCACAGCCGTCTAGTTCAAAAGGCAAGAGAGCTTTTCTTTTTATAGTGCAGGGGGAACAAAAAAAGAAAGGGAGAGAAAGGAAAATCAAGTGGTAAGAGAGGGAGACAGGGGCTGAAAGTTTTCAGACTAGGTCCGAGGGCAGGTATTGAAAAGCCCGGTCGTGAGGGCTTTTATTTTCTCTCTCGTGTGTGTGCAAGACACGCTGTTTTACAGTTTCCATGTGTCACTGAATTAACAACAAAAGTTCTTCTTGGCTTCAAACCCTCTCCCGCGGTGCCCAGCCCATCAAAGGGCTCATTTACACAGCAGCTAATGTGCAATGCTGCCCTACTTTATTCGCTTTAGCCGGCCTGATTAGACTCATGCGCTAACAGACTCACTTCTCCTTTTACCTGCTGAGCCCCAGACCTGTGGGATTCATTTACAGAGCAGGCTTTGTAACAAAGGGGAGAGACAGAGAGAGCACAGTTACTTGACTGGCGGAAGTGTGCACACACATTTACATCGGAGCTAAGGGGCTAGGTGAGAGAGGAAGCATCAGATGTGAGCTATGAAAGGGAATCGGAGCTGGCCAGGAGAGGAAGAATGCACACACTTAGCAGGGTCCTTCCTCTGCATTCATTTGGGCTCTAGCAGGAGTGCTAGCTGCTCAGACCAAGCATTTATTAGATTACCAGCAGCACAAACGCAGCTGGCACAATATGGCAGGGAGAACAGGTTTCCAAGCCCTGCGGATATATCCAAGAACAAATGAAAGCGCTCGGCTATGCTAGAAGACGCACCAGGAAAGAAATGATTCTCAACACTGCATTGTCAAACACCCTTCTGCACACAGGCACAGTGTCCTCCATATCCAGCCCTGGAAAGGTGACCTCACACCTCAGCCTGGGGATCCCAATCACCAACCCAAGTTGCTGGGCAGGCCACGGAGCAGCCAGGAGGCAAGAGCACCCTGCAGCCATCCCGCACACACCACTTACTGACCGGGGGCCCAAACCGCAGCCAGACCAACCATGAGTCTGCCACATGGCTGGGAATGACCTGAAGGAAGAAACATTATTCACTCCACCTTAAAACTGGCCTCTCAGGAGAGCTCACTGGGAGGGCCTGTGGTCACCTTACTTCCCTTAAGTCACAGGCTGAAGTTGCCCAAAACAGACAGCCCAAGATCAGTCTCCCAGATTAGATCCATCACTCCCAGCGTTCACTGCCCCAACACAAAAATGCCAAGAGGCTCCATCTGGAACTTCCTAATTCCTCTTAATGCAGGAGCACTGCATGCACACACATATACTCAGATGGGGAGAGCTCTAACCTTAACTCAGTTATGGCTATGTCCCATCAGCTGCTCCACAACAGCAGTGTAGGACCTGTGGGAAATCCTGCCTTCTCCATGACATGACTTCAGCCAAGAAACCAGAGTATGGATGCCACGGAGCACCTCAGGGGAATGGGCCTTTCACGGTAGATGCTCAGAAGCACCTGGTCCTTTTTGACAGATATTAGCACCACAAGAAAGATTCCAGCAAAGGACCAATAGGACTATCAGGGGAGGATTTCTAAGAAACCAACCTGACCCAGAGAATCCAACAGGACCACCAGAGAAAAAACAAAAACCCACCTTCACGCAAACAGTTAGCACAGGTAAGCACTATAGGATGCCTCTGCCTTTTTTTTTTTTTTTACCCCAAAGGTCTTTGGCTTAGAGCTGGGATTTCTGCACAGCAGTGAATTTCATACTTCTTTCATACTTGTGAAGAAACCAATTCTTTGCAGTTGACCACAAAATGATTGTTTTAACAGAAGAAAGACTGTCAAAGTTATCACGTATTTGGATTCCAGTCAAGTCTTCGGCCCAGAATCTCAACTTGAGCAGAACCTCACTAAAATAGGTTTTCCCAGGGGCTCTGTTGCACAGACTACCTGCACAGGCTCTGCTGAAAAGGAGAGGGTAGAGCCCTAAGGTAAGGCAGTCCAGAGCACTGGGACAGGAGATGTTCTATTTGATGGGTGCCATGCTGCAGCTAGCAGCAGGATGCCAAGGGAGGAAAGGTCACTTTGCATAGCTTAGCAGAAGACTGGGTGGTCAGTCTAGAACATCAGGAAGACATTCCTGAAAGCAAGTGGATTCAGCCCAAAGAATTGTTCTGCTCCATGAGGAATCATATAGAACATTTAAATGGGTGACACACCCAGCTCTGGCTCAGCTAGGGGATGTATGGGCTGACCTAGTCAGAAGGTACTGCCCTTAACTTGGGGGACACAACAAGCCCAGCATCTCCCCACTGAAGAGCTTGTGGACACACAATACCTGTGTGACTATCACAGCCCTGAGAGTCTGTCTTCACCCTGCCTCAACACCAGACATTGGAGTCTTTTTAGCCAAAGGCAGGATTCCCTTCTGTTAATCTCCCTTCTGGCAAAAGCATGCTGGGCACCAAGCCAGCTTCAGGAACAAAGGACAAGAAATAGGAGATGTTCATCCTTGGCTAGGCTAGGTAGACAGACAGGAGGTCTTGGTTTGTTGGTTAGAGGAAGAGCACAAGCTTTTCTCCTGGGAGGCCTCCACTAGCTCAAGGAACCACTGGCAGCGCAAACAATTAACCTGGCAAAACCTTCAACTGTGATGTTGCGCACATCCGGATCACGTCCCACAGGAGTCTGGTCTTCACTGACACTCCTGAAGATTAGAGGATGGAGCAGGGAGAGGCAGGACAAATTAATTTAACTTCAAAGAAAGGAACACTAGAGATGCTGAGGAAGAGTGGGGCTGTGAGTTTAGTTTAAAACGCCATCAATTAAGCTTCCTTTTAATTCAGGAAGGTGGATCTGGCCTGCAAACAGGAAGGCTTCATTGGTTTCTCAAAGCAAGAGTATATTTTAATTTTACCATCATTAAGAAAATGTTATGATTTATGTGGCTGCTGTCGGACTAATATCTTTAGAATTTAGCTGGCTAAGCCAATTCATCTCTAAGACTGATGAAGGCTGATTGCTCTCTATGCAAAATGTATTAAAACTAAATGAGCAGTCTATTACTCAAACGCTGCTGATAATCTGTTAGCCAGGGTCCGTTAGCTGGGCTGCCTTGTTGCAAGAGAGAAGTCCTCGTGCTCTGTACAGCTGTGATAAGACCAACCTTACTTCAGGAAGCCCTTCTTTGTTCTGGTCTTTCAAGCAGATATCCAGAGAAGCAGCACAGTGCTGGAAGTGGCGCTCACCTGCCCTCATTCCCAGAGAATGAGGCAATCTGCAGGGGCCACAAGTCCCAGGCAGCAGCCCAGAGAAGAGCTCTCTGGCTCATGATGTGTGCGCTGGGATACGTGGTTTCTGTGGGCCGTATCTCTGCATTAATGAAAACACCCCTTCAGGCAATCTTGTTGCTTACACCACAGATCCTGGGATGTTCTTGGTGTTGTCATGGATGGAGGCCTCCGCAGGGGCTCAGGAAAATTATGTTCCTCGGAGAACTCCAGTGAGCAACCACAGCTTCCGAGGTGAATGGCATTTGCCCTTTTCTTTCCTTCCTTATAGTAGACTATTATTGTTATTTATTATCTTTAAAGTCCCCATATAATAATAATACCTAGGAAACAGATTGCTCCCGTCAGAAAACTGATTAGCTGGGATTTTTGAGGTTACTATATTTTGGATGCTCTTCTCCTTTGACAGCCTCTCCCTACAGCCCTCTTTGCAACACCAGCCTGTGCTTATAATTACACCAACATCACTTTTGATTTAAGGACTGTAATCCTTTGTCCTTGCTATAAACAACCTGCATTAAACACATGAACTGCGTGTACCAAGAGAAAAATAAATAAAGAGCTACAGAAAATTGTGTGAGTCAACACCACAAAGCCACAGTACCAGAGCCTACCTATGCAGAGAGGAGCCTGGGATACACGGCCTCTGCTGGAATGCACTTGGCCTGGGAGGTCTGGAATACAGGGCACTGACCTGCTCTGCTCTCCCCTGAAGGAGGAGGACATTGCTCCAGAGCTGGGTCATGCAGTTGAAAAAGATCAGAACAGAGCACCCACCACACCTTCGCAGCAGGGGCTGAGGGTGGACCCTCTGCAGTTCAATTTCTGTGCAGGATCTCACCATGGAGTATCCTTGAGGTTTTGCATGATACAGGATTTTTATTTAACGTTCGAGGCATTCCGCCAACAAAACCTTGCTAATTCACACTAATGACTAGGAGACCTAGTGCAAATTAATTGCTAATTGGCAAAATTCATTAAATGAACAAACAGGATAAGAAATAACTGAAGATATAGCCTCTCCAAACAGACTCGGTTCATTTATTTTTGTGTGCCATTCAGTTTTCATGATTTACGCTAATACTTTTAAGCATAGTTGTAAATGTATTTGAATCTATTTTAGTAGAGTAATGAAGTCTAAGTAATAGCAGAGCTTGCAACACAGTCCCATTATGTCTCACAGCATCACCACCTGGCAGGTAGAGACTGTCATGAGGATCTGCAGTAGGAATGGAAGATTCAGCCAGGGCCCTTGAGTGATTGTATCTGTGTGGTCATCTTAAATGTCCTGCTCTCAATTCATCACTTTCTTCATAAATGCCCCTTTTCTGATGCTCCCAACTCCCCACTCCTGCCCCAAAAAATCCTCTTTAGTGCTGAAACCTTTTGTTTGTTCTATCACCAAAATACAAGGTTTTTAAAATTAATCAGTGGTTATTTGAATATTTCACATGTACCCTCCCTGATGCGGCACTTCACTTTAATTCAGTTTTAAGGTAAACTTCTCCTTAAAATCAGCCTTCCCCAACCCTAAACAATATAACTGTCCCAAAAACATTAATCCTAAAATCTCCACACATCTGACCTGTGTCTGTACAGCTGTAAACTGTAGTTTTATGCACCAGCACCAGTATTGTTCAGCATCATAATACAGCTCACTGACATTGAAAACCACCTTCTTTGTGGATTTCAGCAGCAGGAAAACTTTCTCATTAGGCACTTTCTTCATGGGTATCTTTAGAGTACTGAATGGTTTAGTGGATTTCCAGGAAGGAGTGCTAAAGTTTCACATGAATAATGTTTTTTGCATTTTCTGCCTGAAGGTCAAACATTCCTGGGCTGCATGGCTCTACTCTGCAGGAGCAGAGAGCCTCCACTCCTGTACAGTTTTAAGACTCAAGGAAGGTAAGAGCCATATTAAGTACTTTAGTCTTAGAGCTCTGGAATTTGAAAAGCCTCAATTGAAAAATTCAGTTTCAGATATGACCCTGCACATTTCTGAAATTCTGAAGTGCTTCACTGCATGGAACTGAAGTGCTGCAGTGGAAGGTGGATGGGCAAGTGCAATGGATATATGCAAAAACTAGAGAAGTGTGAAATTGCACAGGTATTCTCTGTCTCAATGAACATACACGCTTCCCCCTGCCCCACTTTACAGCTATGGACTCTGTGTCTTCTGCCTGTGCCTGCTGATCTGCCACATTAAGATTGTGCACAGGTGAAAATAAGGAGTAAAACCACTATGCCATCTCTCCTGTGCTACGTAAGACATTAAACACACAGCCATCTCTCGGGAGTGGCACATGACCATCAGCTTGCTCCAGCAGTGAGGCTTAATGCCAAATAAACCAATCTTTTAAAGAGAAAGCATTTCTATAGTAACTTATGTAAATGGTTATTTAAGGGATTTTTGGACTGTGGTTAGACATACCTCACAAATTCCCAAATCAGTTGTGCAAAACTATAAATTCTGTGCTTGCATGCTCCTAGTAAATTAAACCAGTTTTACAGCAATATACCTAGTGAAGGCTTTGTCAAGATGAGGGAGGCCAACAGATACCAGAGAAGCCCAGCACACTTAGGCACATGGCAAAGAAGCAACTCACTGATCCTATAAACATTAATGCCTCATTATTCACCTGTAGCACCGATTCAAGGGGTAAAGCTAAAAGATTTCCTGAATGAACCAAAGTCCTGGAGCATCAATGTCTCAGCATGAAGAGTTTCCACCAGTGCAGGCAAAAGGGTCTTCAAGGGTTTTATGCTCTCCCACCCTTTCTCCCCTAGAAAGAGGGTAAAGATTGCTTTGACACAGCACAAGTGGCCCTCTAAATTAGGGCTACTTGGAATCCACACACTGACGGCTGAGAACCTGGAAAGCACCGGCTTCCTCCCCATTTGACACACAGGTTGTGACAAGAAACAAGACACCTGAGAAGACAAGAGGAATTCACACCTTGCCAGGACTGCCTGCCATTTAGAAGATGGACATCCTCTGGCAAGCAAAGTATCATCTGCCACTTACCAGTCCTGAGATCCCTTGTCCTTAAATACCTTTTGCTTTAAAAATAGTGCAAGCCTATAAAACAAATGCAAAAGAACTACAGAAAGTGTTTGTGTAGGAAAAAATAAGAAAATACATGGTGCAGAAGAAAGAACTGCACAGGACATTTTTACCGAGGGGTATTTTATGCTAAAAGCACATTACCAGAATGACACTACAGTAGTTTGCTTTCAGCAGATCTGCAGATTCCCAGATACTCCTACCCCTGCCTCTCACTACAGGCATGGAGACCAAGCTGAGACCTGTAGAGGTGGCTGCAGAAAATGGAAATGGCTGCAGCCTCTGAGCTGCATCTGACAGAAACAAATCAAGAGCACAGAAGTGTGTGCTGTGGTCGCAGGGAGGGCCCTAAGACAGGCCACAGGAGGGGGAATTCCAAGGACACTCTACCATAGTACAGGAATGTTATGTAAACTTCCAGATCAGACACAGGAAAGTGTAGCAACACATGCATGTCTTGAACTGATGTTGCTTTTCTCTTAAATAATTTAACTGAATCTCCACTTACACAAATACAAACAACCACAGTGACTAATTACAGTCCAATCATTATATTGGTTACACTAATGAAAGAAAAAAGCGATATATATGGAGCTCTGCACGAGTTACACACAATAAAACTGGCTGATGAATGACACCCGAGACTGTGTCACTATGGGCACACAAAGATAGTAAAAGCTTCTCAAACCCAGGACTGACAAAGGTCCCTGAGGCCTCATCCTGCACGGACACTGTTTGGTAATGGATGATTCAATAGAAGCAGCAACACAGAGTGTCCCTTCCTGAACTGCAACTTATTTTAAAGATCCTATACCCAGAGTGATCCCACTCCTGCACCCCGAATGCTCTCCTTATACCCGAGAACCTACTAAGGCTTTGGTCCAGATGCTCTCCCACACCAATGACCACCACAAAAAAAAAGGTGATGGATGCATTTTCTTTCAGCAATTTAACATTAAGTGCCTTTTGGTTTAGCTAAGAACAAGAATGGAGGAAGAGATGTGTTGGATTCACCTTCTCTGGTTCACTCAAGATTTTGTATCCTTTGCAGTTCTCTTTAAAAATAAATACACCTATATTTTCATCTTATTTCATTCTCTACAGACAGGAGTTTGATTAGGAAATGTACCAGCACTCTCTTGGCCCTAATTAAAGGGCATGTAATACAACAAATAGATGGCAATGCCACAACATGAATTCGATCCAGCCTGCATCATTTCTTCATAACTTTTATTCACAGCAATGAGACAACTACTTCCTTCTACACCTCTGTCAGACTCCCCGTGGAAATTACTCCCAGCCACTCTCTTGCAGAGTTCAAAACATACAACTTCACTAATGAAAAATTGCTAGCAGAAGCAACAAGCACATCTCAGCTAACTAATCCATGGGATGTTCAGACCTGGAAACATAAACTTTCCCACCTAATAAGGGTGTGCTGATCTCCATGAGATTGATGTCAGAACGCCTTGGAGTGCAATCAATACAAAACAAATAAATAATTAATTGCTTCAAGTAATTAAATTTATCAAATCCAAATAAAAATAACTGGTATTTTATGGAACTGCTTCCAAAAGCTGAACCTCTGAAGGGACAGTATTGATCACAGGAGGACAGACAGATGTTTCACATGTTCACTGCCAATGAGGTCTGGGTTTGCATTAATGACAGGGAAGGAACAGAGCCAGCAGCCTCCGATGCAGAGTAAAAAGCCAGCATGCTTGGCCATTTAATTATTGGTCAGATCAAATACAGAGAATAAACATGTCTAAACACATACCTACGACCCCCTGTTCCTCTAGAAATATCACTCACCTCGGACTTGCAGTAAGCACTTAGTTCTCACTCCAAGAAAAAAAAATGGAAGAACTCACACACATGCTTTCCCCACACAACCACAGTAAATTCTTATTCATAAATCAGCGCTAAAAAAGTGTTCAGAAGGCTACTAAATATTTAAAAGCTGGTGAGTGTGAATATTTGAATCAATGGGTACTAAAGCTCCACTTGTAATTTTCTTTCCTTTACTTCTTTCTTAATTTGTTCAACTAGCAAATTGTCTACAAGATCCCGGTTAAGCAGATGGAGTCGGGCTGCTGGCTGGAAGCCTTTTCTGAGGGGAGGAGGCAGCTTTGAATGACTAAGCTGGAGCATCCCTCAGTCCTTTCTGCAGACTGAAAACTCTACAAATTCTTTTCCATCATAGAGTTTTGTTCTGTTTCCAGATGAGACACCACTCAATCAATTCTCTTCCAGTTCCTTTGCTTCCAAACCCATGACAAAAGAGCAAGGACACAGACATACACCTCAACGTGCAGGAGTGGATACAAACATCCACCCTTTTCCATGCATCACCTTCCTTCTTCAAAGCACTGCTGCAACAATTCAACAGCATTACCCAAATCATAAGTTAAAATTCACAGGCAGGGCTGAGAGAGAACAACTTAAAACACACTGCAGAGATGTTAAGTATGCCTAAGTCAAGTGCTCTGAACACAATAAAGCCAAAGACAAAGGTTAAACTTAAAGCTGAACACAACATGATACAGAAACACTGCAGTGAAATCAAAACAAACTCAGTTCTGCCCTACTGAAGCAAGATCATGCCCAGATCACAAACATGTGGTTACTGTTGGTTTGTCTGGATCCTGGAAAAGATTCAAGTTCAACAGCTCCCATTTTCCTTTCCTTCAGGCAGATCTGCAGCAAAGCATTCCTTCCCCTCATAGCTCCCTGCTTTCCCTTTAGTCTTTTCTTCACCTTTCCCTGTTCAAATTCCCTACCCATCTCTCTTCTCCTCTGGCTCTTTGGCTGTCTGACCTCCCAGCTGAGCAGACCGGGTACAACAGGAAGTTTTCCAGAAGTAATGCTTAGGATTAATCATACACTTCTGATGTTATTTTCATAACACTGTTTTACTAACAGCAAAGGTCTAAATTCTTTTCAAGAAACTCTTGGAAGGCTCACCCCTTTCCAAACATCTGCTACTGCCTCCTGTTCCCAGTGGCACCAAGGCAATACGCTGCCTTGAATTAAGAGGAAGCTTTTCATAATGCCCAGCTTCCCACTGCCTTAGAGAAACTTGCAGTCTGTGCTGTCAGGAGGCAGAGGGAAATCCCACGCAGAGCAAGGGCACGGGGGCTGTGGCCTTCTTTGCCTGTGGCCACAGCCCCATGGAGAACAATGGGAGACTGAAGCCAGTCTGATAGAAGGCAGCTTGTCGAACTCACTGCAGAAGATTACTCTTCAGCGTCTGCTGAAGGAGAAACTTTCGGTTATGAAGAATAATGGCTGTAAGTGACCATTAATCCTCACAGGGAAAAAAAAAAACCAGTCTTCAAATTCAGCCTGTCCATAAGATCGTGTAAGCTTTAACGACAGAGGGAATTTGAAGAGCCATAGCTATTGTCATAAAAACTACTGGGAACAAATTAAGTTGAATACGGATTCCTAACTTTTTCTTCAAGGACTCATTTCTATAAATTAATTTTAACTCAGATTTCAGACTAATTGTAAATCCTCGGGAAAAAAAAAATCTCTAATCAAAGAATAAGTGCTATTATCCTGGGGATGATATGGTACATTTTTCACACATGACAGAGGTTGAGCCCCGATCTCAGTGCAAAATCCAACTTCACCTAACCACGAAGGCATAAAGCACAGTAGCAAAGCATAAAATAAAGGAGGACAATAGAAGCCTTTAGGTGAGGAAATCTTTCGGTCTTCAGGCAAAAGAACTTACTGCAGGACAGCACAAGCTTTTAGATATCATTTTTCAGTGTGCTAAGGGCAAAACATCTTATGCTGGCTGTTGCCAGAGTATGAATTTCCAGCACTTCATTCCAATTCCTCACTTAGTCCTAGTCAGCCTCCACCCTGATTAATTCCACATCACTGGAGTTCAGAGGGTTTGCCATATAAATCCCACAAGTAAAATAATTTGGATTAGCATGGACTGTCAACTCCATAACATTTGGCACTTCAGCACCTCTTACCAGTTCAAAAGGCCTGTAGTGACCTCATGTAATTAATTCTCCCCATTATGCATCTGTGAAGCAAGTGAGTCTAATAGGTCCTGTTTCAAAAACAGGGAAGGCTTGGAAAAGGAAGCCAGGTGACTGGCTAAAAGCCACAAATGAATCAATTTTTTCTGGGTTAGAGGTAGGTTTCACATTTCCAAACAGCAAAGTGTTGTTTTTTCACCTAGATCAGTGATGTACCGTCTTTCTTAACTCACAAACCACTGGTAATTCTAAGAACAGCATTTATCTCCTTAAAAATTTCAAGCAGAGCATAGAAAGTTGCTCTAGGTCATTCAAGGAGCTTGGATACTGCAGGCTAGAAGTTGCTGAATCAGACTGCCATGCCTCAGCTTAGCACTGCATCTTGTGAGCATTACAGGGAACAGATAAAAGCATGTAGCACCCGTTTTCATGAAGGCTGGGATTTGAATTGCCTGTTGGGTGCACAAAAAGGCTGCTGGCTTTGCCAGATGGTTCCATCACTGACACGTTATTGCTCAGCTTCTCTTCCGGAGGGGGTAAAAAAAAATTGAAAAGATCAACCATTACTTATTAGTTTTCAAAATCCAAATCAATCTCCATAAATTACTCTATTTATCTTAGTGCCGGAGAACACATCTGCCACGTCTCAATAAATCTCAACACACGCACTGCAGTCTTGCTTGTCTCTGGACTGTGATCTCCTCGAGGCTGTAGCCCCTCACTCGAACAGGTACCCTGCAGATGGTGGCACTGGTACACTGAAGGGGCCCCTCAGGAGTGACCCTGCTGAGGCATCCCACCTCTAACACACACGTGCACCTGTGCATCGAAGCAGCATTATCCCAAACACATTTCTATTAACAGCCAGCAAGATCTGAAACCATTCTGATATCAAAAGAATATTCCATAAAAACAGTCTTTCAAATTTACTATGCCAAGTGAGGGTGCCAGGCAAGGAATGTACTTATCCAACTTTGCTATAGTAAAGCAACTAAAAATCCTTTTTTTTTTTTTGGCTAGGAAAAAACCAAAAAGCACTTGTATGGGCACACAGGATTTTGCTATCAAAACTCCTCTGAAAACATTCAGTTGACCAAGCAGGTGTAAGTTACTTGAGATCCAAAAACCTGTGGCTAAGACGCAGGTGTCAGGTCTTGCTGATATAAGAAAGCAACACAAAAACAGCAAGAAAGTTCTTTACTCAGGAATATCTCTGCAACAGAATGAACACAGGGGCTTTTCCAAAAAACATTTTCTAAGATAATGTAAATAGAAAAGCTAAAAGTTGTATGTGTTTATGTGTCTGTTCTTTTCAAGACACAACCTAAACATCCAGTTCTTAAAGATCATCTTAACTAGATGATCTTTAAGGTCCTTTCCAGCCCAAATCACTCCAAAAGCACCTCTCAGCTATTAACACACGTGCTCCATGGGGCCCGTTAGTTCTGGCTGTGAGCTCTGTTTGGACTGGACATCTCCATTTGGTTCTGTCACAGGTGTCTAACAGCAGAGCAGGCACACTGGTGACAAACACCAGCAAGTTCAGGTGCCTCTGCAAGGCAATGAGTTGGCTTTCACAGAGCCAGCATTCCAGGTTTCTGAGTCTCCACATTTATGGAATTCCTTTCTTATTTTAGAGGCAAGAACTTTACTTTCTTTAGCTATAAAAGGAGAACAGATGAGGAGAGAGCCGGGCAAAGTGAAAGACATGAACAGAGATCCCGTGGGACCAGGACAAGAGCCTACCCTCTGGCTCCGCAGCGTGACACCTGCAGATTTGAAGTCAGGAAACTTGATGCCAGCAGTCTCAGGAACAGCCTGAAAGAGATCGAAACAGGATGTGTTGATGGAGGAAACACAAGAAACGCAAGATTTCACATAGAGACTATCTGAAGGGGAAACACTGTTTCCTATGACAGAGAACCACCTGCCACGGCCACATGTCAGAGCTGAGGCAAGAGGAAAATCCCAGGCAATGGGATTCAGTGGGAAAATCCCAAGCAATTCATGGAGAAGAATACTCCAGTTCAAGGTGTCTTTGGAAAGCTCAAACATTTTTGGTCAGTTGGTTTAAATGCACTGCTCTGCACAGAAACTTACATCCACCCACACAGAAACCCTGACCCTAAATAGTATTCATGCATATTTGCACAGTATCATCCTTATCCAACTCAGACCCATTTCACTGATCAAAACAGCCCAGGACTTCCCTAAATCTTGGCTTTTGACTGCAAACTCTCTAAGGAATGAGCTGAGAAACCTCTGATCTGTACAGACATGAGCCCACTAATGAGGATGCAAGGACTGCCCCCTCCCAGGGAGGCCTGCTGTTCATACATGTTCTGCCATTTGTCCACTCATTAGACAGTTTTCTTTCTTACTTCGTATTTTAAGCACAGCATTAAAATGCAGCGAACTTCCAATGCTTCTGCTGCTAACAGTAGAGCACATAGTTGCATTTCAACAAAATGGAAAAAGATAAATGCAATCCCTTATAAATCTGTGCTGATGAGCAAAGCAAAAGGTGAGCAGACTTTTAAACTATTAAACCAGGCTATCTGTGCACTGAATGGTTTGGGGTCCCCTGAATGGGTCAGCAATACTTATGATTCAAGCTAAGAATAGCCATAACCTCTGCAAAACACATGCACAATCACGTTTTCCAAAACTAAGTCACTTCAAATCTCCCCATTTCTTTGGAGACAGCATTTGCCTTGACGGTCCCACATTTCTCTGCAGAGAGGCTCTAGAGCTTGCTCTTTGTTCCAGACAGGGCTGAGCCAGCCAGGGCTGCCCCAAGATCATAAGAGGTATGCTGAAGGACAGTGACTCAATTTCTCAAGTTCCCTGCCAATGACTCTCACATCCCTATCAGCTATCCCTAGGTCTTAGTCTTGAGGCGGCACCCTGCAAACTACTCTGCATAGCCAGGCATTAAGATTATTTCAGTTATCTGTTGTCTGTCCAATAAACAGAAGACCTGGGAAAGGATTCCTAAACACGACCATGAAGGAAAAAGAATTCTCTAACTACCAACAGGGCTCATGAACTTGCAGAGATCACTTTGATCTTCCGTAGGATATAGCCTCCCTGCCTGCATTATTAGAGACAACAAGCCTGCAATCAAAAACTAATCCTCTCTGCTTCCTTTGAATGAAGGCTGGCTTCCAAACTCCCTGAACTCTGGCCCTCAGCCTGTTGCTGAACACCCTGCCACCAGCAGTGTGGGGAAATCAGCACCGTTGCCTCAGCCGAGCCAACTCTGACTTGCATTCGGCAATAAGCAATTAAATGGGTTCTTTTGCCTCGTGTGCCTGTACAGCCTGTACATGCTGTAAACGCTTCAACCTCAATTGACTCTTTGCTAAATGATTTTCCTTTGTTGAAATGATGCTGATGCAGCTCCCGATTCAAATTCTTAGTTAAAATGCAATTTTTTTCTTAACATTTCCCGACTATAGTTGGTAATTGACTCCTAATGGACTCTGTCATGGTTGAAATGATGCTAGTGCAACAACAGAAACTGCTTCTCTGCCCGCCCTGGTGTGCCTATGCACTGCATGCCTGCAGACAGGCCCCAGCCAACATTTAGGGGTGGACTCCCTTGCCTTGGCATCCTCAGAATCTTTCCAGCCCCATTCTCTAGCCCTCTTCTTTTCATTACCACCAATGACAAACTGCTTTCTTTACAGGGAGATATGCCAGCCACGGCTGAGCTTTCCCAGAACAACCCTTAAGGGAATTCAATGCACAGGGTGCCCAGTGACATTATACTCATCACATAGCAGGGACACATATGGGACACGACACACAGAAAGAGTGTTTTGAGGAAGTAGTGGCCATTAAGCATACTTCAAGCAATAACTGTCTAGAATTCACTGCTTCTCCCCCCTCTCTGTACAGAATCGTTTGGAGAAAAAGGGCACAAATGCTCTCTGTTCACAAGGTGGAGGGACAGGAATCCCCAGAGACTCACTGGAAACATCTGAGATTTTTTTAACAGCCCTTTCCTACTGAAGGTGCTGAATTTAGATCAGTCCATGCTGTCCCTCCTCTTTCCAGAAAGGGAAACTGAGGTAGCATCAGCTGTGAACTGAAACCTGCATTCTGGGCTCCTTAGACTTCAGCTCAGCTCAGCTCATGGAGATATTGCAATGGCTCCCAGAATACAAGAGTCCCACAGCAGGGCTGCTCTGATCACAGCTGAGGATCAGGAGAGGGGCATGTACTGAGCTTGGGGAGATGTTGCTGAGATCCAGGAGTTGGGGAGGAAAGGGAAACTTAGACTAGAAAAAGAAGGCAGGTGAAAGACAACGCGTTTGTGGGCCAGCCCTACAGCAGTAACAGAATACACTTGGAAGAAGCAGGGAGACAGACGCTTCTCCTTGCCATGATGCATGAATGGTTGGCATTATTTCCTCCCTTTTCTCAGGGAGGGAAGGAGAAACAGGACTTAAACCAGCATTTTTCAAATGGGGGAGAGACAGAGAGCCCACCAGGGGACTCTGCCAATGGCTGCCTTACACCAATCTGCCTTCCAAGGATGTAACCAAAAAACATCTGCCACAAGGCAGCCAGCAGTTACTCCCCCCCTACCCAAAAAGGGCCTGATCCCCATAGCACTGCTGCAGAAAACACGTTACCTAGCCAAAGCATAAACAAGGAAAAGGGAAAAGCAAAATAAATTTTAAAAAAAGATAGAGAGAAATGTTTACAGGCTTCTCTGTCTCCTTCTTCTGTGGCAGCTTCTTCTTGGGAGCCTTGCGCTCAGCACGCCTCTGCTCAGTGGTGGTGTCAGCAGCTGTGATGAGCTTCTGCAGGTCTTGGGTTCTCTTTTCTCTCTCTTTCTTCCTGGTTTCAATTTTGCGGAGCTCCTGGATGAGGTATTCTTCTTCTGCCACCTGCAGACCAGAGCACGTCAGGGCAGTCAGAGAGCAAAGGAGGCCTGGCAAGGCAAGGGGGCCATCTACCGATAACAGCTCTGCCCTGGGCCAGCCTGGGAATGATTTTATGCTCCTGCCTAACTTCTTGGATTTGTAGGGCATGTTACACTCCATAACCTTACCCAGAAAGGTAAAAAAGCCCAAATATGCTGTAGTTGCAAATACAGTGTTGTGAAAAGCTGGCTCCCCTCCCCAGACATAGCACACAGAACCCAGAGCAACTATGCCTAGTACTGACGCCTGTCAATGGGGGGAAGAAGCAGAGTAAGTCACATATGAACTTGTCCTTGGAAGGAACTAACTGAAAAGGATGCTCTCCCCCAGCCTATGGAGAACAGATTTTATTAATCTCTAAACCCTAGGACCATTAATAGCTTCAACATAGAGAACTAAGCATGCAGATTTAGTCTTTGATGTTTTCTGGAAAGATTTTTACTCTCAAATAAATAATTCTCTCTCCATGAGACTCCGGTACGCCTAAGGACATTGATCAGAGAATTTGCTTCTATCAGAGGACTAATACAGTCAGTGTCACCGAGAAGGTCCTGGCAGTTACCGGAGACCATAACTCTGCTCACGTAGCCCTTTCTCCTGTATAGTCAGATTTCTCAGTTAGTCTCCTTTTAAACTCCTTAAAGGCACATTAACCCAACAACAAAAGCTGCTCTCAGGTGTTGCTCTTTTCTTGTCCACCCCTTCTTAACCTTTCCCACCCTCTGACTTGTATCATACACCTACTGATTCAACTTATCAATCTTTTGGAGCAGTGATGCTCTCTTCCCCGAGTTACCTGCTCCGGTGTCCTATTGTAAAGCCTTTCCAGTTGTTCCTTCCTTCGTCTCTCATGGCCAGCATCAAAGACTGGGATTTTCAGGTCTGTGCCCGGAGCCGCACGAATGTTTGCCAGCTTGGCACAAATGTGGTAATACCGTTCCTTCAGGTCCTCCACTGACCTTTTCTGTGGAAGACATCACGGGAGGACAACATTATGGAAGAAGCGAGCAAAACCTTGTGCAGTAGCCGCCTAAGGACCGCTGGCTGAAGGATGTCACATTAAGGACAAGACACAGTGCCTGGGAGGGAGGCCAGCAGGGACCCGTGCGGGTGCCGGGGGAATGACAGGGAAGGAGGAGTTTCTCGGTGCGCTGCGTGAATTAACTGTCACGGGTTCACAGCTACCGCTTTAAAAACACCCACCGAAAGATCCAACAATGCTGAGGGTTTAGAGACAATACAGGAGTGCAGCACCCCCAGCAGTGAAGATAAAAGGATGCAAGGAGAGTTGAGAGGAGAAAGCCTGCAAGCAGGAAACTGTGACAAATGTGCATGTCTCCAAGTTGCTCCAGACAGTGGTCATTCAAGTCACAACCAAGAAGGTATCAGCTGCAACAATTCACTGCCCATCATTTCATAAAGTCTGAGCTGCGTTCCATTAACTCAAGTACCAAAGATATTTGGGCTGCTCAGCTGAGCATACTCTTGCTATTTTATATTTTGTATTTGCTACAGGCTCTTCATGTGAGCATTTCAGAGGATAACAAAAAGTTACAGCATTTGGAGCTGCTCTGTAGAAGCCACATCATTCCCTATATCACCAGGAGGCATGGAACCAGCGTAGGATATCTGCAATCATGACACCAGGGTTGCATTTTCAGACCACTGATGCTCCTCGTTTCACAGCAGAGATGATGGAAACCTGCACCATGTCAGACCACAAGTCAGGAGCAGTACCAGGGAGAAGTCCCAACCCTCAGTGTTCATTGGCAGATCCTTCTCCAAGGGCCTGGACTGAAATCCAGAACACCTAGCCTGCTCAAATAAACTCCCCAGCTGCCTTATCTTCAAGGAACAACGAGCTGTTCTCCTGGCAGGTGCAAACCTTCTAACTTTCTAATAAAACACAACCGGGAATGAGAACAAGTCACAGTGGATTTAATTACAAACAAAGCAAGCAGCAATGCCTTGTGCTGGAAATTCAATATTCCTTGCTGCCAATAATTCATTATTTTCCCCTAATTAAGTTGATATAAAGGGTAATTTGGTCTTTCAAGTGCAGAAAGCCCTGCACATGCCATAGCAGCAGGTTGCTAGCAGCAACTTGGCCCCCAGGACTCACCTTGAACTGCTGGTGATCGTAGCGGTCGTGAATGACCACAAAGCGCAGATCAAAGCGCCGAGCCAGGTCAAAGAGATGGTCTGTCTCAGCTTTGGTCCACGCGTCATCGTGGAGATACATCTGGTACTCCTGCTCCGAGTAGACAGGAACCTGCACTGTCTATGGAGACAAGAGAAAACCATGGCAGCTCTCCCGCAGCACTGCCCTCCTCACTGCCAAGACACCTGAGCCAAGAAAATGAGCACAGTACTGACAGGAGGGGGCTGCCAGGACCCTGAGCAATGAGTCCTGGGAGGAAACATGATGAGCAGGCAGAGGACTTGATATGGATCAAGCAATGTGTGATCCCTAGGCCATAATGTGACACTCAGGGAAGCCTACCAGGAACTACCACCTAGGAGGCTGAAACCTATTTCAGGCGGCTGACACAGGCAGAGGTCAGCGACCCACATCCTGACTATGGGTTTCAGAATTATCAGGCTAACATGACAGTGAAACCAAGGTTCAGCCAGCCTCCCTGCATTCCTCCCATACAGCAAAACCAATACCTTGGCATAAGCTGCTCTGACAGTTGACTCTTTGCTTGGGTTGAGACATGCTCACTTGCACAGGAAGAACAGGAAAGGCAAGGAGCAGTAGTCCCCAGCCTTTAGCACACCTTCTGCTTTGATACTCAGACTACTCCTTTCATGTTTGGTGCAGACAGTACCATGAAGATCTGAAAGGCTGTGTACTGTACAACTGAAGGCCATAAACTCGGCAAATAATTCTGTCCCTCCCTTCCCCATAGACCTTTTCTCCAGCAGAACCACAGAGCCAAATGACAGTCCAACTCTCAGTGTCCCAGGTGCCTAAAAGGCCAAGCCCACACTACTGTCCCCAGTCTGGAACTGCTCTGCAAGGGCTCTATCCAGAACACAAGTGTCACATGAGTGCTAAAGAAACAGCAAAAATATTTACTATCTTAGGGGAAATCCTAGCATGTGGTAAAGCAAAACTGTAAATAAGCCTGTGCTTTCCCCCCTTATTCCCCCTCACTCCCTTCCTCCTGCAGCAAAGCTTTGCTTAGCCTGAGGAGGTCCTGCCTCCACAAGAAAACATCGTGTGCATGCAAGCAGCAGATGTGCTTCAACACCTCTGTGGTTTTGTGTCCTGTCACCAGGAAGGTCATCCTCATGAACTCCATACAGCTCGGAGGAGCATTTCTGAGCCTCCAAATAACAGCCTCTTCAGGTCTACTGCCCTTCTTCCACCACTGAGACGTAGAAACTCAAAGGTGAAGCAGATTTCTTGGGGATGCACTGAACCTCAACCTTCAAGTACCACTTCCACCTGGAGCAAAGTACCAGACACTGTAAGGACGTCCCATGCACATCATGAAACAAAATAATTTCTAGAGGAGCACACACACATGAGAAGAGCCAGCAGGGCCCTCTGCAGCGGATGGAAGGGAAGGTGGCTGATGCCTCATCAGACAAGAGAATGCAACAAGAGCAAAGACGCTTCCAAAACACTTCTTCAGCCCCCACTCATGGCCGCTCAGGTGAGAACCACTGAGAAATGGTAAGGTGGGAACAGATGGAAAGCTTGGGCCAACCACGGGCTGACTATACATTCAAATGGAACATAACCACGAAAAGGCAAATATGACCCTCAGAGAGGGATTTCCAGCAGAAACTGGCAGTGTTTCAATTGCACAACAAGAATACTGGCATGAATACCAACTACAACACTACTGATCCCTGGTCAGGAAAGATGCACTGAAATGGAAACAAGTACAGAGAAGAGCATGAGTAATGGGGTGGAGAGCTTGTCTTCCCACAGCAGACTGGAAGAGAATGCAGCCTAGCAAAGGAAGTCTGAAAGAGAATCTGACTGCAGGCTTCAAGTATGCTAGATGAAATGAAAGGAATACCCATGGGAAGAAAAGAACAACTGAAATAAGAACAAAGACATTGACTTGCAAAGAAATGCCAATTTAACATGGAAAATTTAACCTGGAAATGAAATGGAGCAAAGACAGTCTAGAAGAGCTTCCCAAGGAAGCAGAGGGGCAGGAAAAGCCAAGTGCTTTTCGAAAGGAACTTGATCAATTTATGAAAGGGACTGGATGGTGGCAGGACCTGAAAGAGCCAAGAGGATTCAACGGCCCAGAAAACCTCTCTCAGTCCAACATTTCACACTATAAACTCACACAATGATGAGTATTAAATTAGCTGAAACTGCTCAGGATCCTGGAGCCACAAGACAGTTCTGTGAAAACATCGGCACAGTCCCTCACAGAGGTAAAAATACAAACTGAACAGTAAAAATTATGAGGGAAATAGAGAAACACAGCCCACATAAACCCACCATGCTCTCCTAAGTGGAACACTCACTCCCAGTCCACCCGTTTCAAAAGAAAGGATATTTGAGAACAAGGAAGTGCACAGAAGGGCACGTCAAATTACAGAAAACACCGTACACAGCAAGGACAATTTACCGCATCATGTAACACAAGATCTCAAAGGGACTAAACCTCAAGGCAGCAGTTTGAAATGAGCAGAAGAAAGCACCTTTGCACACCACACAAAATTAGCCTGAAGAACTCATTAGCACGGGTTATTCACAAAGCAGCTTTCTGCCCTGAACGTACCTAGCAAGAATTATTAAACACAAATTTCAAGTCCAGAAATCGTTAAGCCAAAGACCACCAGAAGGTAGGAAAATATGTAATTGCCCCATTCTCGTACACTTTCTCTAAGCCTTTACTGATGGCAGCCGAAAGAACAGCACTGGCTGAGACAGCGCTTTGCTCTAACACCAGCAAAGCTGCTTTTATACTCCTATTTCACACCCTGAAACAAGGCTCAGTGTACCTGGTGAAATCCAAGTTCACATTTTGGATCTCACAACAAAGAGGAGGGATTTGCATGGGAGACGGGAAGCACAGAGAAAAGGGAAAGCAACTGAGCAGTGACCCAGGAGCTTGGTTCAAGAGCTTGAGCAACCGACAGGACAGACTACACAGGAAAACAGGTTCATGCCAGGGGAGAGAAGAAGATTCAGGCAGAGGTATCAAGTATGTGAGAAGAAACTCTTTTACAAAAGAGTCTGGAATAGTAAATAAAATTCCTCTGACGCAGCAAATATCTGCAAAACTCTTCATCAGTGCCTTCGGCTTTCTCAACTACAGCACCGCAAGGATACCAACTTGCTCCTGATATTATGCAATTGTGCATTTGCAGATGGCAGAGGCCTGTACCACTAATCTAAAGGTTACAGCCTCGCTGAAGGTTCTTCTGTCAATTCACAGTACCTGATAAAGTTAAGGAAACGAGAATCATATAATTAAAACACCCATATGTGATGTGTGGCCCCCTCTGATAAACTCAGTTGAACTCAGCCAAAACCAGTTCCAGCAGTAGAGTCTTAGAGACAATTAGCCTCACAAAGTTTCACTCAGACAGCTAGGTAGGTGCCTCGACTGAGTGAGTCATACTTCAGACTTCCACCCCAGACATCAGAGAAGAGATACCACAGGAGGCTCTTACCAATGTCCCAGCTAGAGGAAAAGCATCAGTCAGAGCTTGAGCCTTCTAACATATAAGGTCAACCAACCACTTAACTCTGCAGGAAGCCAAGCTTTGTTAGAGCTGATGCTCTGTGGGTTACAAACTTAAAATATTGTATACGGTTACACACAAGCAGAGCTTTTGTGGAATCATGTTAGCACACGCTTTTTTTACTCTTTCAGATTTGCATCATGAAGGGAGTTAAATTACATTATGGAAGCACCCTAACTCTGCTCCTTCCTAACTTTGGAGGTCCTGACTTTGAAGTCTAAATCTTGATGTAGTTTTCTTTGTGCATACACATGAAAGGCCCAGCCACTCAAAGCAGATACATCTGGGACAAAAGACAGCAGGAGATTACAACAACACATTGTGACAATTTAATGTAAGACGCAAAGAACAGGGGACTGCACCACACTGATACCACAAGAGCAATTTCAGAGGGAACGCAAAGCAATTCAGCATCTGTGCTGGAATCTGGCCAAGAGGTTGCAAGCCACCTTTTTGGCCATGAAGCTCAAGCGATTTTTTTCATACTGAGCAAAATAACAAGACTTAGGACTTTTATGTCTCAGTCAGAATAGAATATCTTTTACTACCCTGAGCCTGTAATCAGAGGGAGGATGTTGGTCAGGAACAGAGGTAGGCATCACAAGTCCTCCTCACCAAACCAATGACTGCACACCTGAAACACAGGGGTCTCTAGCAAGCTCTGACCACATACAAAGCCCACTTCGCCTGAATGATGCGGAGACATCAGTCCATGGTCACGTGGCTGCAGGTCATGCTGCAATTTAAAATGCAATTACCAAATCTAACTCAGCCTTCACTTGTTGAAAGAATCAACTTCCTGTCTGGACAGTCAAGAAACCGACTGAAGGGTATTTTCCAGCTGCTATTTATATGTTTTTGTTTGAAAGTGCTCCCACTTACTTTATTGAACCTGGCAAAAGGGTAATCCTTCCCTTCCTCTGCTGCTCTCCTCCAGTGGTAGAACATTGCTCCATCTTTCCTCGCCGGATTGGTGAAAGGCATCCACTTCCAAGGCCGGACTTTCTTGGAGCCTAGTTTTGCTTTGACTGTTCGATAACCCTGAGTTGTATCACTTGGCAGCAGTGGAGGTGCATCCCTGTGGTGGAGAAAAGTGCTGGTGATGAGAAGCAAGGAGCAGCCCAAGACAAACCCAAAGAGATTTCAGGCTCAGAACTCTTTTTGCAGATACAAAAGCAGGTGCTATTCCTAGATGAGATTAAGAAAGAACTGGGCACAAAGGGTAAGAGCACTGGTTTGTCTGCATTACACTATTGTGCCTGTATCTGATTCATTTCTTACATCAAACAAACCCCTCAGATTTAGAAGGGAGAAAACAGACACTGTCCATGACTACGAGAAGGGCACGAGCATGGGCCAAGCACAAAGGGGAATCAATCTGGGAAGCGAGACTGCCCCTGGTTCCAAGAGAATGCTACCAAAAGCCCAGGCCACCCCACAACCTGCACAGATGACCATGTGCTCTTACTTTTTGTCAGAATAGAGAAGTGCATAAACTTCTCGGTGCATTCCTTCTGGCCTCTTAAATGTCAATGTCTCTGAAGATTTCTTGGATTTTTTCTGAAACAAAAGAATTGCATTTTAGATTCAGACGTAGAAATTTCTGAGGGAACATTAAAACTGTATAACCTGGTGCCCTGTGATGGTTTTTATTTTTATCTGGTTTTGGACACCTTGAATTTCTCCGGGAAAGTGCCTGTTCCTGGTGGAAGACACTGACAGACAAAATGTACCCACTTTCAGTGATAGGGCTCACCAGTACCCACATTTGCTGCTGCTGATAACACACTTAAATTCCAAGCTGAACATCTGGCTGTAGATTGCAGGGGCTGGTGCACTAAGTCTTTTCTTACTAGGCAAGCACTGTCCTCCCTCAGAGGTATTAACGCGTTTAATTAAGTGATTCTCTACCTTTTTGAGAAGATAGTAAGAAATGTCTTCCCAGTTTTTTATAGGTTTTGTCACTTTGTTCTGCAGCAGCTTCAGTTTTTACCATCTGAGATCACACCCTTGCAGTAGCCCCTTGGAAAAACCACCAGTATCACCTATCGAGGTTCTCCAGCCCCACCTCCGCTGTCCCATTTACACAGCAAACAATTTTGTGACACAGTTTTGTGACAGTTTCTTCATAAGAGGAATTCAGCATACACAGCTCAGTCTGGCCCCTAAACCCTTGTCAGAATTGATGGTTTCTAAGACAACAGTCCAACCCATACCACATACACAAGTTTATCAGTAATCAACTATATCAGGTGATCAGCTTTGCATTCAGGTAGGTACAGTAACAGCCACACTAAGAAGTTACACTTTATTTCAGAGGGAGAAGTTTACTGACCACTTGGCCTAACTGTACCATCTTTATAACTACTAGCCCTGTCACTACAATTTCATACTTGTTCACCATTTCAATAGCAAATTTTAAATCAGAATATTTTTCAGCAGTAAAACTAACGCTGCATCATAAATTGTGTTAAATCCATACAGTCACCTTTATCAAGCAAATTCAAGATCCCACTGAAAAAATAAGTCCCTGTCGTCTTGGACTACAACTACTTTCCATAAAACTTCATGACAGACATGCATTATATCAGCACCTTTTCATCCCTAATCAGACACCTTTCTCCTAGTGTGGCCATCACTTTGCCCAGGAGCAATGTAAGGCCAACCAAGGCAGTTACCCACAGGTCACCACACACCCCGTGTGAACACAGGCTTCTGGAATTCCCCCAAAGTTCCCAGATTTATGAAAAGTTAATATCAGCAGGCCAGAGATCAGCTCAGCCAGCTCTTTCAGGAGTTGAGAACAAATTACTTGGTCATGCTGATTTAAATGTTTTTATGCCTAGTAATTTTTATTTTAACATTCTCAGTCACTAATGGACTGGAAAGTACTTCATGGTTCTCTTGTGATTTCAAGACATCAATCTGTTTCTTTTCTAATTGAGAACAGATCTATTTCCTGAGCGAGTGCTGCACTGTTATTAGCAACTTTGCACTCTCCATGTGACAACAGCTTACACCTTCGGTTTGGCTTAGTTTCTGTGCTTTGCAGAAATTCAGAATGTTTCATTCAAGTGGCCTTCTGCAACCCTCCCAAAACTTTTCACTGCAAATTCCCTTCCTCTCTCTTCCCATTACAGTAAACTTGAGAAACCCATCTTAGTCTCTGCTCCAGAGAGAGCCAGCCACCAGTGCTCCTCTGGCTCTCTGCTGCCTAACACACAAACACGTTTAAATCAAAGAACTCACAACTCCAAACACTCAGTGGCAACACTGCAGGCTGAATTCAGCCAACACGCTGCTCACCACACACTGTTCACCAACACAGCTGATAAGCAGGATATTTAACATTTCAGCCTCTGAATGACTGAAACTCACCGGTTTTCCATTACACCAATCAAACTGTGTGCCCCAGCCCTAGCAAGGCAGTGAAACCACAGTGCTTCTCTTCAGAGACAAAGGTTCCAGTGAAGGCAAACAATGACAGCCAGGAAGTGCTTTTAGGGAAGGGGTAGTTGAGCATGTTTAGTTTTGTTTTGATTTTTTCTCCAAATGCACAGGCTTTACTTCAAATCAGACCATCTCCGTACCAGAGAGCTCCCTGGGCGCATTTCAAAGCGCCTCCACATCTCATAACTACTCCTAAGCTGACCTTCCCAACACCTTGCAAAACATGGGACACCCACGACCTTGCCCAAATTTAAAGTACAGACGACAACAAGCTACCGTAGCACATTACCACACAGAATGCAGCACATCATGTCACACATCCTTAACAGAGCTTACTAACTTGCCACATTCCCACAGGCAGTGCATCCCAGTTGTCCCAAACCCCAGCCACGCACCTTCCCCACACAGGTTGGAAGACTTCTGTCATTCAGTCAAGTCAGACAATATTTTCTTTCTTTTAAAACAGGACTGTGTTATATTATTTCCATCTGTATGGGGGCTAGATAGCAACACACTTCACAAAATGAGAGTTTGAGAGACAGCTGAAAATGTCCTGGGGCCTGGACAGCTCAGCAGGACACCACTTACACAGCTCCAGCTTAAATCCCACACCAGATGCCACAGCACAGGTAACTAAGAAGGTACACACTTTATTCCATCTTTTCTTCCAATATTCACCCCAAACACCACATGCAAGGTCAGAGAGTGCCTAGAAATCACGCAGCAGCCCCTCGGGGCACTGCAGTTCACCTTATCCGAGTTGATGATGTCCTTTTTGTTGATGGTGCCCGTGTTCTCTGACTCCACGCCTCCCAGCTCCAGGATATCCCGTACATCTGCCCCCGTCGCCATGTCTCCGCCTGCCCTCTGGCCTTCTCTGCGCCGTCCTGACCGTCCCCTCCAGCTCTGGGAGGGCGGGAAACCGGGGGTCGGGGGTTAACTCCCGCGGGGGTATCCCGGACTCATACAAACACGCGAAGGTGCGTGTGTTTACACATACACACACGTATATCCGCACACACGCACGCATATACATACACACGCACACTCACACACTTATATCTACATAGACACACACCCCCCTCGGCCGCCTCCCATCCCCCCGCCAGGCCCAACAACGGGGCCTTGCACCCGGCGGGTCCCGGGGTTCCGCAC
>VZTA01019642.1:6206-180414 GCA_013398855.1 Mohoua ochrocephala
AGTGACGCGACCGCGGCTTCGCTGAGGGCGGGCCCGGTCGGGCGCGCGTCGTGTCCGGGGCCGGGCTTGCTCGGGGGGCGGGGCTTGCGTGAGGGGGAGCTCGGCCGCGGGCGGGTGCTGGGCTCTCCTGGCTGCCAGGGGAAGGCGCCGGGATTCCCCTCAGCCCCGCTCCCGCCCCTTCCCCCGGCCGGGAAGTGCAACGCCGGGTGCCGCCCGCCCGCTCCTCGGGGCACTTCGGGCTGTGCGGCTGCCGGAGCGCCGCCTCCGCTCGGGCCGGCTGAGTGACCCGGGTGTCTGCCCCGTCCTTCTGACAGCTCCCCCCGAAGGAAGATAAATTCCGTGTTGATGGGAGAAGCTCGTGCTTTGTCTCAGATCACAGGAACGGGGACTAGACTCTTCCCAACCTTGTGGCTTTTATTTGCACTATGGGAATGGTTCAAAGCTGTGCTGAGGCAGAATTAGGCTGGACATTAGGAAGCCCGAGAGGGTGGGCAGAGAGTGGAAGTAAGAGGCATTTGCATTGGGTTGCTTGGGCTAGCTTTAATGTGGGTAGCTTGGGAAGCCTGTTACTGCTACTGTGGTACCGATTCTTGGCCAGTACCAGTGCAGGTATCTGACCTACCCTAGTAAATCGCTTTTTCTGGCTACACAGTTAACAGATCTTTGCTGTTTATTCCTCAGAATGTGTGGAAAAAGCAAAAGAATACTGAATGCCTGTGTGGCTGTTGTTGTGCCATGATGAAGGGATAAAATATTTTTATTGCTATGCTTTTTTGTCTCTCCCCCCCCACCCCCTTCTGTTCCTCAGAGAATGAAAATGATCCTGAAGCAAAGCAAGGGATCCGCAAGGAAGTACACACTAAGGAATATCCTTTTGGATTGACAGTGACAACAGAAATAACATACAAAGAGGATCAGCCTCCTCTTACTCGACTGCTCAGGCGTGTGGTGTCGTTCTTTGTTCCTAACGATGGCCCTCCTTCCGAAAAGTGAGCTGTGCAAAAGCTCAGAATGTTGTGCTGGAAAACTGTCCCTTGCGTTGCTGAAACAGCAGCTCTGACCAGCTGGCGTGAAGTTCCCTTCCCAGCTGGTGTGCAGGACGTATCCGGATGATCCAGGATGTACCTGGGATGGCTCCTCAACTGGGCAGCTCTGAAATGGATACTTCAGGAACGATTAGTAAATGAAAAGGAATGTAATTTAATGTTTTGGGTACAGAGTTCTTAATGGTCCTTCCAATAAAAGCTCACAAGAGATGAGTTACAAGTGTGGAAATGTTTCTGTAAGCTACAAACGCACTGACTGTTCTGCTCCAGGCTCTTGTTCCTTTAGGGGTTTTCCTGACCCTCACACGTGCTGTGTCCCCTTGTAGGGTACTGTCCCTCAGCTCTGTGGCCGGAGCTAATGCTTCCCCCAGTCCCTGTGGACATGGCCTCCCTTCTGGGGGCGCTGACCCAAGGCCCTGCAGCAGCAGAGCTTCCTTTCTGTGGGGGCTTCCCTGTTTCTTTTTGGGCTCTCCCTCTTAGGACACATTTTGCCCTGCCCCACATGGGTCTCTAAGGTTTCTAAGCTGTCTCAGGCTCCTCTGCCCACACACCTCAGCTTCCCAATCCTTCCAGTATGTGAAGGGGGCCCTGCAGGGATGCTGGAGAGGGACTCTTCCTCAGGAACTGTGGTGATAGGACAAGGGGGAATGTGTACAAATAAAAAGAGGGGAAATTTAGGTTAGATATTAGGAAGAAATTTGTTACTGTGAGAGTGGTGAGGCACTGGAACAGGTTGCCTGGGGAGGTTGTGGATGCCCCAGCTGTGGAAGTGTTCAAGGCCAGGTTTTGGATAAGGCCTTGAGCAACCCGGCCTAGTGTCAAGTGTCCCTGCCCACAGCAGCGAGTTGGGATGAGGTGATAAGGTCCTTTCCACACCGTTCTGGGATTCTCTAGGAGCTTTTACAAGCCAAGCCCCAGCCAGCCCATGCACCTACAGACCCGCCTTTCCACATGCACTCCTCAGGTCCTTACAGCCACCACCTCCTTTTCCAGAGGGCTCTTCCCAGCCACTCATTTTTACGGGCACCCCGCTGTGTCCCTATAGCTGTTCCTATAGCAGATGCCGCTGTGCTTACCTGCACATTCTCCCTTTTGTAGGCGCCTCCCCAGATCCCTATAGGCAATGGGAGGAAGGCCAAACACGCGAACGCCGCTGCCCTGTGCGCACCTGTCCCTTTCCTACCCTTTCCTACAGAATTCCCGATAGCGACGGTGCCGGGGCTGCGGTGGCACCTCCCGCCCGCCGGGGGGCGCTGCGTGCGGGGCGCGGGGAGCGGCCGCGGCTGCCNGCTGCGCTGCGCCATGAAGGCGATCGTGCAGCGGGTGGCCCAGGCCAGCGTCACAGGTCAGTGTGCCCCGGCCGCGGGGCTGCGGGGGGCCGGGGGCGGCTCTGTGTGTGTGTGTGTGTTTGTGTGTGTGTGTTCGTGTGTGTGTGCGTGCGGGCGCTCCCCTCCCCTTGTCCCCACGCGTGGGTTTGGCGTGGGTCGGCTCGCTTGCGGCTCCCCCGGGGGCCCGGCCGCCGGCCCCGGTGGGGTGCGTGTGGGGGGTGCGTATGGAGCTCTGTGTGCTGCCTTGCCTGGCAGGCGTGGGCTGGCAGTCACGCTGCCGTCGCCTCCTCGAGTGCCTTTGTGTTGGCAGCACAGTCGCAGTCATCTTGCATCGCTTGTGTTCACGGAATCACAAGAATATTCCGAGTTGGACCCACAAGGATCATTGAGCCCAACTCTTAGCCCTGCACAGGACATCCCCAAGAATCACACCATGTGCCTGAGAGCATTGTCCAAACGTTTCTCGGGCTCTGTCAGGCTCGGTGCTGTGACGCCGCCTCGGCGCTGTGTTAGTGGGGCTGCCCTGGTCACGGCCGCGCATTGGTGTGCGTGTGGTGGCAGTGCCATCCCAGTGTCCCTCTCCCGTGGCGTGCATGCGTTGGCACGACAGTCTCTGTCGCCTCAGTGCATCGCAGGCGTGTTGGCAGTGCAGCCTGGCTCACCTTTTTGCACTGCCTGTGTGTGTCAGTGGTGCTGTCCCAGCTGCCACCAGGCACTGCTCGCCTGGGTCTAGCCCTGGTGCCAGTAGGAATGGTGTGTCCTGATGGAATGTCCCCGCTATTGGTTTGGACCGTTTGTGCTCAAGGTGCTTAAAATCCCCGTGAAGTTTGCCCCTGAGGCAGTGAATGTCTGCTGTGGGAGTCCCGGGTGTGCAGCAGGGTGGCCTTCAAGTTATCGAACAGCTTCTGCTTGTGTGTCAGCGCTGGCAGAGCGTGTGTGTAAGGGCACAGCTTTTGTGCACGGCTGGGACTGTGGGCACAGCTGGTCAGACCCCATCCGCACTGGGGTTCTTGCTGACTTAGTTCCACTTTTCTGGGGGGAATTTAAACTGTCGTTTGTGGCTGTTGAAGAGTTTGAGGTATCACTCTGTGAGGGAGACAGTGCTGTGCTTAGCAGGATAGATTTCTGGGCTAGAGGACTCATGCCCTGATCCAGCCACTAGTGCACAGTCACTTTCAGCTTTCACTGGAGGCCTGATCTCCTTTCGTTTTATGGGATGTTTGGAGCTTTTTGTTTCAGTCTTGAGCCTGGATGCAGTTTTAACAGCTGGGTAACTGGTGCTTATCTCAGTTTTAAAACTGCATTTATTCTTACTGCAGTCATCTCAGGGTCAACCACGTTAAGATAATTTGATTAAATTAAGATAATTTAAAACAATTCTTAGGAAAACACAACAGATCTATGATAGTTTGTGTTTTATTGTAAATGTCATTAAAGGGGTTGTTTTCCCAGTTAGGAGGGCAGAATTTGCAGGTTGTTGAAAGTCATGTTTCAAAATATCCATGAGGACGCCATCAGGTAGAAATCACCTTTTCACAAAAAATGCAAAGTATGAAGGGAATGGTGGAGTAGAGAAATTGAGTGCATTTAGTGGCATCAACAGGTGGATAATTTTTCAAGGATTAGAGAGAGTTTTACCACTTCTCTGGTTCCCACAGCTGATCCAGTTGTAGTAAAAAAATCTTTATACAGTGTTTTTAAATGCTGGAGTAAGTAACCCAAGCTCATAAAGTGGTGGTGGCATTGGAAAGCTTTTGAAAGAATGCTTCCATGTGATCTTTCAAATCTACAAACTTAAGACAGAGGAAACAGGATTTAGAATGCTGTTTTCTTTAGCGGGTGGCCAGCTGAAACCAGTCTTTACTTGTGTCATAAAACAAGACAGTGCATTCAGCCTTATTTTTCTTTTCCCTCTCTCCTTTCTCCAGTGGGTGGTGAACAAATCAGTTCAATAGGACGAGGCCTCTGTGTGCTGCTGGGCATTTCTTTGGAAGATACACAAAGAGAGCTGGAGCACATGTAAGTCACTTCCTTCCTTTTGCCTTGTACTCTTCCATTTGTGCAGTGCTGATACCTGTGCAGTAGCCAAACAAATTAGCTATTTCTAATGGGAAATTCAGGTTTGCCTGTTAGTTCCTCTTCACATTTTACCTTGAATACAGGTTTCTTAGAGTTTTCTCTTCGTGTTCCATTGAGAAAAACCTGTTCCCGTTTTCTACTACGTGCTTTTATCAAGAGCGGACTTTTTTAGGTGTCCGTCCTTTTTGAGTCCAAAAAAAAATTCCATCCTTCAAGGATGGGGTTTAACAGAAACTTCAAACTCTCCTTTTAGCTTGCAGATGAATTTTGTTCTTCCTAAAGGCAGGATAGTCTCGTCAGTTGCTTGTCTGTAAACAGGCATCAGTTTTGGCAGCCTGGAGGACTGGCTCTGGCCATCTGTTCTGTGGCCGCAGAACAGTGGAATTCAGCCAGCAAACACATGCAAGAGAGAGCTCTCCAGGGGCTTCTCCTGTCTCTTTTGGGCTGGTTATTGCTCTAGGGCTGACCTCAGTCCTTGCAGAGGCAAAGAAGAAATAGGGTATGGAGCTGACTGATGTCAAGAGGAAGGGGTTTTTATTCTCACGTGCTCCATGGGTTTGTCTTACTGTTTGCCTCCTTCAGTGTGTAACATCTGCTCTGCCATTGCTTCCCACCCCTACCTTGGTGAATGTGGAAGCTGCTGCTGAATTTTGCAGGCAGGAGATCTGTAGCTGCCATGCTCTACGCACCAGGTTGTTGGGGTGGCTGACACAGGAAGGGCAGGAAGCCAGCATCTGGGCAAAAGGAGTGAGAGAAATCAGCTTAACCAGGCTTTTCAGGTCCTATTAAAGGAAACTTTAGTAATCCTGTAAATGAAACAACGAACGTCTCTATGAAGAAAACAGAGAGGTGGTGATGCTCTAAGCCTTCTGCTGGGGCCTGCCAGTGGATGCTTTCAACCATCCACTTCATTCAGGAGTTAATTCTGTTTGCTGTTGACACACACAAATTGGCAAGGATGTTCCTGTGACTGCGCTTTAGTGATGGCAAAGCCCTGAAGCTAGACCATAACAGAGTCTCAGCTTTGTCTTGCACTGGCTGCCTCACCTCTGGTGCAGTGCAAAATGCCTGCCTGATGGCTGCAGTTGAAACGCTTTGCACTTGGTGGGCTCCCCTGGTGCTGCAGGTGTGAAGAAGCCAGAAGAAGAACCCAAAGACAGGAGAGTGGCTTGCATGCAGTCCTGTTATCAGTTAAAGTGCTGGCATGGACTGGGTTGCAGCTGCCTGCTGCTTTTCACGATCCACTTGTGAAGGTCCCCTTGTTGTCTTGAGCCAGTCAGTTCTGTCCCCTGTCTCTAGAAAATCGGCCCAAAATTCAAACCGCTTTGCTGCCAGCTGCAGTTCTCTCTTGTTCCTTGGATTCCTCCTCTCATCCTGATGAAAAAGTGTTGTCGTCATCTGGCTTATGGGGCCTGGTTTGGGAACAGTGCTAGGAAGTGACAAAGCAGGAGGAGTATATGTGAATCATGATTGGAAACAAAATACCACAGTTTTAAACACATTTTAGGATGATCTCATTTCCTTCTGAGTGCGATTTCCCGGTGCGGTGGGAGGATTAAAATTCCCAAAGCTGTTCACACGTTCAATAATGTTGTGACACATAAAAGCAGATAGTAAAGAGTGAGCTTCCTTACTTCCTGTGCCATCTTTATGTCACTGTGTAACATGCAGTTATTCTGTCCTGACGCCAGACTCTGTAAAATGATGGTGTGGGTTAATGATCTGACTCCATCGCTTAGCTCTATAAGGGCTCTCTTGCTTATGGCTCTGCCTAATGTGATGAGATTCCCATGGCTGGGAATGAAGGTGCAGAGGGATGTCTTGTTACGTGGAGGCAGACTGAATATGCATCTGTTGTCTCATTCTGTATGGTACCTGTTGATCCTACGTGGGACAATTCAGGAATTATCTTCTCCTCCTCCTAGGGTGCGAAAGATCTTGAACTTGCGAGTCTTTGAAGATGAAAGTGGGAAGCACTGGTCCAAAAGTGTGATGGATAAACAGTATGAAGTGTTATGTGTGAGCCAATTTACTCTCCAGTGCATCCTGAAGGGAAACAAGCCTGACTATCACATGGCAATGCCCACGGAGCAGGCCGAGTCTTTTTATAACAACTTCCTAGAGCAGCTAAGAAAAGCCTACAAACCAGAGCTTATTAAAGGTAAGGACAGAAGGCTGGTAAGGTCCTGGGTATGACCAGCGGGCACTTGTTGTGTGTGTTCCCTCCTGATTGTTGCTTTCTTTATTCTCTGGTTTTCTGTAGCCGAGGGGATGCTGTGGTATTTTCAGTAGAGCCTGTCAGGGTGATCACTCCAGTCTTCGAGCCGAGCCGTTTCCTGGCCTTCCTCTGGAGGACACGTAGATGTTCTTGTGTTCTTTTTGGCTGCACAACACGAGCAGCCCAGAGAGGCTGCAGCCCTGAGAACAAACTCTGAGATCAGGCTCCCTCAAAGGCTGGGTGTTTTGTGCCATGTAGTTCGATTAACCCAAGAGAAGCATTTTTCCTGAGGCGTGTGTTTAGTCAGGCTCGAAGGTGTCACCAGCGTGTGATGGACAGCACAGTTCCATCTGTCACTTCCACATCCTGTTAAACAGAATTGTGACAGTGGGAGGTGTAATGTGTTACTTGAGAACAGCTTTTGATTTAGACTCTCTTTCCTCAACTCCGTGTCGTGCGTGGAACAGTTTTCTCTTTACCAGAGAATGCCTGGCCTCCCTGTGCGTTTGTGCTCCGTCCACACTCAGTCTTTTCTGTTTGATTTTCTGAGCGCTTTCTGTCCATTTTCATATTCAGATTTGACTTTTTGCTACACTTGGCAGAAGACAAGTTTCTAGAAAAGACTGTTTTTTAAATGGTGGCTGTTAATAGGTAATGGTTTGCCTTACTTTCCTTATGAGGAAAAACGTAAAAAAAGACAGAAAACCGATAGCTGGGGAAAGACTTAGAGGCTAATTTTCATATTGACTCTAGGTTAGGGTAATTATTCCACTGCTTTCCAAGGAGGCGCAGTGAAATGCATGCAAAAAAGTCCATTTTTTCAAGCTTTTCTAGCTTGATATGTTCTTCCAGTCAGCATTTGTTCCTGATAAGGAATGCATTTCTGATACCCCTTCAATCAGTTTATATTTTGACAGCAGCTTTTTGAATTCCTTCTCTCAGTGAACAGCAGTTGTATACCTGAAATGAATATTAAGTGCCCGTATTTTGGCACTTTTTTGTCCAGTGCTTTCTGCAAAAAGAGCTTTCACTTCTGCATTTTTTTTTCTGTGCTAAAAGCACAGATTTGGAAACCCAAGAGTGCTATTGTGTCAGATAACACATGCATTTAAAACTGCTGGCAGCACTGGAGCTACCTGTGAGTTTATGATTTTGCTTTCTTATGAAGCTGTGCCAGTTCTGGTGTGTTGCACCCAAGTCTGTTAAGATTCTCTTAGGTCGAAGTTTCTGCTGTGCCAATCGCTTTGCCAGTGTTTTTTTGGTTCTTTGCTGTCTGGAAAATCTGTGCTCACATTGCCCCTACATACACATAGGCACACACATGCCAGTTGTAGTTATTGGGAAATGAGAGAGTTTGATTCTCTGGATTGCTGTAGGTGCCCTTCCCTTTGATCTTACAAATTGCTTAATGCATTCTAGAGGAGTAATTTAATCGCTGAAAGTGGAATTTGTGTAGCTGAGGCAAAGACAGATCAATAAAGGTCTTGTCCTGTCTCCTAAGAGCCTGGTGTTTTCTGGTTCCTGTTTGTGTTCAGTAGAGAATTTGGCTGCTGGAAGTTGTAGGTGCTGGGCAGGCAGCTCCTCTCTGCTCCCTGCTCTACCTGGAGCTTGCCATCCAGGAGCTCAGAATGGGAAGTGTTCCCCAAAGAGAAGCACAAACCATTCTTTCACACCAAGAGCACTGGGATACTTGACAAACAAAATCTTGGAGAAGGTTCAGAGCCACGGTTCCTAGTTTAACACAGTTTAACACTTGGGCACCCACATCTAGGAAATAAAAGGCTGCAGCGGAAGTCCTTGCTTGTGCTTCAGTGCTTTCTTGGGTTCTTAAACATCTGACTCCCCTCTGAGGAGCAGAGCTGGTGACTGCAGGCCCGAGCACTCATGTTGTGCAAGATAATACCCAAATATCAGCCCACCAAGGCTCTTCCTGATGAGTCAGGGCCTTTGCTCTCTGTCTTGAATGTGGATTTAGTCCTCTGGGGCAGTAGAGATTAACATAGGAAGGAGTGTGAAATGTCTTACTCCCATAGTAGTAATGTCTAAGTAAATATGAGAGGATTGTTCCACAAGGAAGAGTTTAATTCAGATTAAGGTTTGGTACAAGTTGAAAGCACAATTATTCCCCCTGATTAATTCCCTTTGTGAGTGTTGTCACTTCAGAATAAGCGCTCTTATCTGGAGCAGGAGTATTCACACGAGGTTAATTAAGAATAACTTTCCAAGTAGACAAGCTTACAAGTATAAAACCAGTGTGAAATTTCTAGGTCATAAGGCTTGAAATACGTAGAAAAATATTCTGGAAGCAAATGATACCTCTTTTTCAAGTCTTTATGGCTCAGACGTGGTGGCTTCTCTGACTCACCTCAGGTAAAGATCTTCCGTCTGAGGAAGGCACGCCTGCCGGATTTTTAGAGGCAAGGAATTTGGAGAGATGGGTGTCCAGCAGAATGAACTTGTCACTTTAATGAAACTTCTAGGATCCTCTTTTACTGCAGAACGTGTTGCAAGATGAATTGATCAGTCCAGAAGTCTTAGAGTGGGGAAAGATTTACTACATTGAAGAGCAGTAACTACAAATTTAAATGTGTGAGGAGAATGGGAGGGAGCTGTTAGAGAAGGATGTTCCTTGACAGTAGTTCTGGTGCCAAAATACGATAGAAAGTGCTTGTGACTTGAGATGCTTTGAGTGTTCTGGTAAAGGTGGGGGCTTATTTGGCCACTTCATCAGCCTCTGAAAAAAAAGGGACTTGTGAAGTTCACTTTTTTTTTTAGGTCCATACACATGAATGGGAAATGGAAAAGACCATCCCTTTTTGTGAGTAAAGTACAGCAGAGGGGTGAAACAATATGTAGAGAACAATTTGAAAAGTTGTGCTCCCACTAATAAAGTTTAAGATAATATTCTTTGTTTATTATTTTGTTACAGAAAGATGTACTAGTTTTGGCTGGGTTTTGTGGTCACAGGGTACAGGTTACATCTATGTAACTCTCAGAGACCAACTTAGGTTGCAAGCAGGAACGTAGAAATGGCTGTAGCAGATTGGGACTGAGCTGCACCCCAGTGTCCCCTGCTCTAGAGCATTCAATGGCAAATGCTTCAGAGTAGGCTCCATGTCTTCTTACCTTTTGCCTATATATAAAGTTTCTTCAAAACATGAGGTGGTCAGTTGGACTGGATCCCTGGGCTTCGCTGTTAAATCCTTTAAAATGTCATCTCCTGCCTGTGAGAGCTGTCGTGCCCATCCTGAACTGTGGACACCTTGATTACCTACGAGTCTACACTTGGATTGTTTTGTGCACATTTCTGTACTTAGCTGTGCATTTGTTCTCTCTGAATGTCAAGCTGCATACCTGGGTGCATGTACACTGTCCTTTTCTTAGTAGCTTTCTGCAGTTCAATAGTTGGCTGCCCTTTTATGTGTTTTTTTATTTCTTTGGGGCATCACACCTGATAAAAACTTTGGTATATGTTTTCCTTCCAAGAGCCCTGAGCACTCATTGTCTTTTCCGTTTTCAGATGGCAAGTTTGGTGCCTACATGCAGGTCCACATCCAGAACGATGGTCCTGTAACAATAGAATTGGAGTCCCCAGCAGCCACTGTCGATCCCAAACAAGTAAGTGACCCATAAGGACTGTGTGGAGAGGATGATGTGTATCCTCTGCAAACTTGTAGCATTCCTGCTGTGAAGCAATACAGCTTCTCTTAGGACGCTTCCTTGTCCTTCCTGTGGAGCCTCTGAACAGTCAAATAATTGGATTGTTCCCTTCAGTTCCCTGGGCTGTTGATGGCTGCCTGCTGTCCTGGGAAAGGTTGTGTGTGTGTAATGCAAACCAGCTTTTCACAGTTTATTCCTCCTCCTCATTAAAACTGTTGTTTAATCATGACTCATTAACGATGTTTTTAATATGTCGGGACCACCCACCCTCCTTTAGTGGAGGTTCTTGCCATGTGGGAGCTTTTGCCTGTGGCTGACTGGGTGGAACTGGAAATGTGCCTCTCTGTCAGAAACAAGGGAACAGTGAATTTCAGTCCCGAGTTTAAGTCTGGAGTGGAGAGGAGAGTTAGCTCTGCTGAGGAACAGCACAAGCTGTGCTGAAAACCAAATGCAGTGATGAGACTTCCTCATCCTCTAAACACATCAGTGGCCAACTTTTCCAGGCTGAAAGAAAAGGGGGAGGGATTGTTGTTAGCAGCTGTGCTTCAGCAAGGCCACACCAATGCTATTTGTTTAATGCTTCACTTGTTGAAATTGTTACTGCAGTTTATAAAAAGGGCATGAGGAAAGAACCAGGAAACTACAAGCCTGTTAATCTAACCTCAGTGCCTGGAAAAATTATGGAGAACATCATGCTGGGTGCTGTTGAAAGGCATTTAAAGGACAATGCACAGTCAACATGGATTCAAAAGGGAAAGTCCTGTCTAACTGATACTCTTCTACAATAAGGTCACCTGCCCAGTGAATGAAGGGAAGGCGGTGGATTTAGTTTTTCTGGAGTTCAGTAAAGCTTTTGATACTGTCCCTCACAGCATCTTTCTCAACAAGTCCTCCAGCTATGAAATGAGCAGATACAAGTGCCCTGTGCTGCCTTAAATAGCTTGGGTATCTTGGTTTGAAGTCAGTTTCATTTTTACCTTCAAATTCTGTTCTCTATTCTTGTGTGATGTTGTGGCCCCTGAAGGAACTACTTCTGTTTCTGGTCTTTCTTTCTGTACCCTCACAGTTTTAGCCCAAAGAGTTCTCAAGCCGAACCATGCATAATTAGCAGCAGCAGCTCTGTTTTTGGAGTGAGAACTGCTGCGCTGTGTGTAGGTGTAAAATAGCCAAGGGATTACCAAGGTGTGCAGGATTCTGCAAGGTTTCATGTCTTTCTTGGGGAATATTGGCTTGTTTAAGGGTTTTGCCTTCACAGTTCAAGGCTGCCTGCTTTACCCATTGACAACACCTTCCTGGTGGCCACAACTTGGGCTGAAGACCGGGAAGGATGCTTGTTTTTAAACTTTCTCTGGCAGTGTAAGGCCCCAAAACTCCCTTGATGAGCCTCTTAAAAGGGTTTAGGGTTTTTTCATTTTCCCTGAGTTAGATACAAGGGAGAAATTCCAACAGGATATTATCAAGAGGTCAAAACAACAAAAACTTTACTGGCAACCTTCAGAAAATCAGAGAGCTTTGGCAAAAGTTTAGAGCAGCATTCAATTAACACAAAACATTTCACAAAGCATTGACTTAACCCATTCAGCTTCGCAAACTCCAAACCCATCCGATTTTAAGTTGCTCAAAACTCGGAGAAGAGGGAATTAGAAGGAGAGAGACAGAAAAGATACAGAAAAGAATGAATATAGCTCCCACTCCTGGTCCCAGCAACATTCAGCTGATAGAAATTCCAAGAGGAGGTAGGGTCAAGACATCCATCATACAAGATGTGATGAGGAAGAGCCAATTTAAATTGTTCTTTTTCCTCTTCCCTGCCCTTTGCATTCTTTTTTTGCTGTCAAAAATCTGTTGATTTGCTTGTAGCATAGGAACTAAGGCTTAGGAATAGTGTGGTTTTTATGTTCTTAATTTCAGCTTTAGCAAGAAGACGTAACTGAACCATCCTGCGGTGTTCAATGTGATGTTAGCAGCAGGAGATTGGAGAAATAATTGTTGATGAATAGCTCTTTTATGTCATTGGATGTGACAGTGAAATATCTCTTCTCATCTCAGTAATTGTCTGTGTTTGTAATTGGTAATCTGAACTTTATAAGTCATTTGCAATGCATTTAGTGAAAATACATTTGGATTAGTCAATCCAAATGTATTTTTTAAATTCCTTGTGCTAGAGGGATATAAATAAATCACTTCTCTTTTACACTTGGGGTGATCATGTTATCTTATGGTGATAATTCACTGTCTTTTCTAAATTTTTGAAAATCTGAGCCTTCAGCTTTTTTTTTGCCTTTTTTTTTGTTTTGTTGATACATTTATTCGTGTTGTGAATCTATGTTGCAAGTTTTATACAAATGCTCACATTTACAATTATTTTAGAAATAGACTTCTGAAATTGTTTTATTCCGTGATGTGTTTTTTCCTTACTTTGTGAATAGCTGACAAAACTTGAAAAACAGCAACAAAGGAAAGAGAAGACCAGAACCAAGGTGCCCTCTGAGTCAAGTAGAGAAAGAAATGCCCCCCGTAACAAGGATGACCCCAGTGCCAGCAGTGGAGCAGAAGGAGATGTGTCCTCGGAAAGAGAGCCTTAGCTCATCCAAAGCAGGCCTCAGGTTTGGCTTCTCCTCTCCTCTCCTATGTAATGCTTGGCCCCCTGCCTGTTTTACTGAAGCAGCACATGCAGGGAGTGGCATTAGCAGTGCTGAAAGGTGAAATTTTTATAATCTTCCTGGTGGGTAACCATCTACAGTCGCACACCAGAATGTTGGAGTGGGTGAAAACCTCTTCCCTGCTGTGTGCTTGGCTGGAGTTGTGGGTCTGGCCCAGACATGGCTGTTTCCATGTTGACTCAGGAAATCTAGAAGTTTGATCTGATAGTACGGCAGTGATTTACCTCAGAATCCTGCCTTGTGTTCTTCAGATACACGGAGACACAGGGTTGTGTTTCTGTCTGTCCTCACCTAGCAGGGAGCTCACTCTGGAACAGCCCAAATACAGCGCAGCCCCCAGCAGTGGAGGTGGAAAACAGCTCAGAAGCTGGAGACAGGGCAGAACTGCAGCTTTCTTTCATGGCTCTTACCTTCCCCTCCCCAGTTTGTTCTTTCCCAGGATGATTTACTAACAGGCTGTTTTATAGACCTTCACCATTTAATAAGGACATTAGGGCGGGCATTGAGAGCCAGGCTTGCCTCAGCAGCAGGAGATCTTCTCTCCCTTCAGGCACTCGACCTGCAGGACATGCCTAGACATCAGTGAATGGAATTAGACTGAATATAGACCTGAATCCTTTGTCACGGATTATCTGCCTATGTAGATAGGTATTTATCATACTCTTCCAGTCAGTTTTAAGCCTTCAGGACACAGTTGTCATTACCTTCCTTCCCCCTACCTGCCCCTGAAAAAGCTACGTTGCTGATTTTGACTTTTCAAATGTGTCCAAGCTCTCAAGAAAGTGCTTAATATCCTCATCTGCACACTGAAGCCCTGAGCTGGCTGTGCAGTTCAATTATTAACAGCTTTGCAAAGTTAAGGTTTAACCTTTCTCTCATTTTCCTCTTGCTAGAGTTTGGTCTGGCCGTGATTTTTACAGTTCAGCATCGTGCATTGCTCACAAAGTTCCTTACTTTTTTGGTTTTTCTTTTTTAAATCCATGAATTTCCCAGGTGGTCAGACATTGGGTGATGATTTCTGTTCTATACAAGGTTTCCCCCCGCTGTTTCTGGGTTGTGTGTTGAAATAAGAACATTTTAGAGGATTTGGAGGCCTTCCAGAGTGCTTTGGTCACTCCAATCTTTCCAACAACATTTGGACTTTTAAGGAGCAGAATGAACTTGAATGTCTCTAAAATGTGGTATACAGATAACCTGGCATTAATTTTCATGCTGTGACAATAAAGAAAGATACTTTTCCCTGTGGGATTTGAAGGAATCCTGCTGTATTTCTGCTCTACCTACAGTAATGTTCCCGTTTGTTTGCCTTCCACAGTTTCTTACACAAAAGCTACACTGGATTCTTGAAGAAGGACCCGACATTCGCCTCAGCAACACTCTTCAATGACTTTGGAAAAGGATGGAAAATGGGAAAGCAGAGCTCAGACATTAGAAACCTATCATTCTGTATTGAACCAACCAAAGCAATGCTATCAGATTCAGTTGTTGATGTGTAGTGTCAGTAGTGAAAAGGACTTGTGACATTTCTGTGTATGCGTTCTCACACGACTGCTGAGTAAAGGGTGACTGTAGGCAGATTGTAGCAGAGCATTTCACTCTCAGTACATGAGCTCCATTTAAAGAACAAATCAGGGTTTTTCCTTAAACTTACACTTGAATTCTGAAAATTCTCCGAGCAGGCTTGTGTATTGATTCTCACTCTGTGGTGTCATGTGCTATCTGTTTCCATTGCAGTGTGCAGGTCTGTGCATCTTTTGGTAAATTGTTAGCTGCTGCCTAACATCAGGTCAGGCGGTCCAGTCTTTCTGCATGGGTTAAGTTATTACAAGGAAAGATCAGCCTCTAGTTGTTTATCATGTGGAACACATCTGTCTTGTAAACTTTTTTAAAACCAGAAAAGACTTTATTAAACAAATGATGCCAACCGAGTGCCTGTTGGTGTTTGTGTATTGCATTCCCTGAGTTACTCGTGGATGTAACAAAGCGGGGGACACAGAGCTAAATTTGCAGGTGAAGAAACACCTACTGCTTCAACTCATCCACCTCTCCTCTGGAAGGCTGGAAGTCAGGCTGCTGGCCTGAAATCTTTGCTGTTTTTAACACATCTAAGTCATTTATTTTGTGGTGGCCATCAAAATGCCGCACGGCTGCTCCACCTACTGCATCCAGGGCTGCTGACAGACACTTCTGCCAGGTCCTTGGGAGGCAGAAGAGCATTTGGAAACTGCCAGCAAACAACAAGAGCTGAGAAGCAGCTGCAAAACTGCCAAGGAAGCTTCCGGGGGAAATGAAAGACTGCAGGCTGTTACACTTTGACTTCCTTCAGAGATGATGGTACCTTTTATATTCGCTATTCCCCAGGTCTGTCTTGCCCTTCCAGTCTTCCCTGGGCACCTGCTGTGACTGCCATCAGAGCCAGGATGCCACTGCACAGCTCTCTCCCTGATTGTAGGGATAACTCACTGGTGAGAGTTGCTAATCCAAATGCACATCACGGGTACAAAGCTGTAACCGTGGGATTTTTTTTTTTTTTAAACTTGTAGGCTGCTTGCATTGTAAAATATCAATCACACCAAGACAGGAGAGTTTCAGAACTGCACCCTGACATGGCTTTTAAAAACCTTGAAGCTTAAAGAGTAAGGATTTGGCAAGCTACACACCTGGCATTTGAACAGGAGTGGGGAGTGGGCAGGGTAGGTGGAAGCGTTACACTTAGTTTTGCCTTTAAGAATTACATAATTTTCCATCTGACCGTTGTATGCAATGTAAGGAAAAGCTTTATGTTTGGGACAGATGCTTCCTGTTGTCCTGTACCCAGAGTATTTTTAAGCATCATGATTAGTTTCAAAAAAAACCACCAACCAGCCAAGCCCACTTCATTTAAAAGTACTCTCTACTTTTAACAAAAGTTATTGCCCTACTCTACTGGCAGCAAAACTTGGGCAAGGCCACTTTTCGAAGTGCAGTTACATGGCTTTGAAACTAGGTATTTATCCCATGAATTTTTCTGCTTGTAGAGAGCTGCAAGCAGAAACCAGGAGACCTGAATTCCTGTTTCTGTTCCTTGGCTTGATATTTTGGAGGAATAAATATTTTCTCAACAGAAGACCTCCCCAATGAAAATGTACTGCTAATTGTCATTGACTGCTATAAGCAGAAACTACAACAATTATGACACTAAAAACTATGTTTTACAGGTGTTTTTCAAACATCTCCATTCAGACACTGAATCTATGGGCTATGTTAGTTTGAAAAATAGGATTTTAAGAATCAGTCAGAATAAGTGATGTTTCTACAACGCTGTTTGGAAAAATGATTGGACTGTTTTATTTTGGGGTCTAAATACAATGAATTCAAGCCACAATAACATGACTATTGATGTAAGTACCCAGTGCATAATCTCATAGTTTAGAAGCTGGTGTGGACAATTAATTAAAAATGTTCTGATTTACAGAGATGCTCATTCATGGAGCACCCCCACTCTGACTAGTGGAGTTTCTTCCTTTCAGTGCCTGCCCAGCAAAGGGCAGACAGACCTCCCCAAGCAGTGTTTTGGCTGGTGTGAGGTGTCTGCTCTTCCCTGGCTGCCAGTCTGTCCTGAGCAGTCCCACAGTGTTCTCAGGAATGCCAATGCTCAGTCGGTTTTGCACCTGAGTGGTTAGAAATGCTTATCTATGCTGCATGTAACTATGGACTCTGCAGATGGCAGAGGTTTGGTGAAAATTTAAAAAGAGACTCCTAAACCCTTTGCATGTATCTGATTCTCAGTGGAAGTGAGATGACAGAGCCCTGGCAGGAATCAGAGCAGACACCATGAAAATCCAAACTAGTCTGAAATCCTGAGGCTGGTCACCCTTCCATATTCTGGAGTACACATTCATTCTCATACCAACCTCAATTTTATTGTAAGTCATTCTATCCCCAGTGCCCTAGGAGGAGAGCACCCTGTCTTCTCCCCAGTCCATGGTTTGCTAGGCCAAATCCCAGTCCTTCCTACCAAAACTGGCCTCCTGTTCACCCCAGCAAACATGGCTCAAAGCTGAGCTCTTTCAAGGGAACGAGGAGCCAGGTAGAAGCTTGAGGGGTGGATGACAGTGGTCCCTGAAAATAAACCATGGAAATGCTGAGCTGTGGCTGACCTTGGTCCAAGTATTGTGTTTCTCCTTGCTGATTTCTTTCAAAGAGCTCCTCTGATTTAATAAACACTTCAGTACTTGCAGCCAGCAGTATCTGAATCTGTTTTTGTTCTTTGTGAGTTTAACCTAACACTCACAATATTTTAGAGGTGCTCCTTGTATTTTCATGACAAAAAATTACTATCGATGTAATAAATACATTGTAAATATATTGGTGTATGGGGAATGTGGCTCAGTCGTGACTTAAGGAGAGGAGATTGACACTTTGTGTAAGAGAGTAATTTGCTATTCATACAAAAGTGTTTTTTCCTCTCATGCTTAGGTTATCTAGGGGATGTTGACCAGTGCCAGATGAGGTGTGATGGTAAATTTTTTTCCTGTTAAGAACTGGGACTCATTTTATGTGGGTGGTTGAAAAGCCTCTGGCTGTATGGAGCATAAATGTGTCTTTTTGCTAATCCTTCTGTGCTAACACAACTGTGTGCAAAAGACTGGAGTACTTGTGGGTGAACAGTTCATATGGCAGATGTTATTAACCTGTAAAAGCCTTCCATGGCATCTCTTCTAAAACTTTGAGTGTATTGGTTTTGTAGTAAAGTAAATGGCAAATCTTGACTCAGAGAGGGTGAGGTGTGAGGTGGCTGGTGAAGCAGGACCAGAGATGTTTGTTGCTTTGAGCCGATTTTCCTTTGTGCCACCTGGTGTCAGCAAAACCTAAGAAATTGAAAACCATTACAGTGGCTTAAGGTGGTTTTCATTAGACACTGGATCCTTAAAGAAAAATTATCATTTTAGTGATAATTGACAGAGCTGTTTCTTCAGAGTGTATTTGGTATAAGCATTTGCACTCTCCAGAGTTCAAAACCTGTGGATTTAATAATTTTTTTTTGCATATTAACCCAATGATCTGCATTAAATCTGTGCAAACCCCTCAGCCCTGCAGAGAAGCTGCGAGGGGAAGCAGCAGCCCTTTGTTACTGCAGCTCACACAGCCCTGTGGTGGCATCAGCGTTGTCTGTGCTGCCTTTGGGAAGCCTCAGGCTCTGAGCTGTCTTTGCTTTAGAGCATTTCTGTCACGTTACACAACGGCAATTTTGGCAGCACCCATAGGTGTGTTCTGGGTGTCAGGGCAGGAGGTGGATTTCCTGAGATGAGCCCAATGCTTACAAGTACCATAATCACTCCTTAGGACTGACAAATATCTGCCTGTGAAAGTAGGTGGGTGCCTTTTGAATGAAACCAGAGTATGGTCCTACTCACACAAGTGTGTAAAAGTTCTCTTTTAGGGGAGGAGGTTGCCTTTGCTTGTGCAGTTTGAATCAGGCTACGAATACGCCTCTCATTCTGTCATGAGTTTGTTTCTTTGAGGTGCTCCTGCTCCTCAGAAGCCAGACGCTGTTTGTCATACAATGGATTTTCATTTCTATCTCCTGATAGCTGCAAATAAGTTCTCTCTAATTGCTTTTCTTTGTTTGTTTGGGCTTAGGGGGTGTCTTGGAGTGACTTTATGATGCGTATCCCCTATTGCCACTCTATGCCCAGACATGATTCCTGTGCCTTTCTGTGTCTTTAAACTGGGTGTGAGAGAAAGAAAAAAAAGCCAGACGAACTTTTCAAAACAGTTTTTGTGTTCAAGGACAGAGGATGAGACAGCTGCTGCTGCAGAGCAGAGGAAAGCACCTTCCCTGCTTTCCCCAGCTCTTGGCTCCTTTTCTCGGAGGAGAGAGACGGAGAGTTCAACTCCTTTGTTTCCCTGGGACTTTGGATTTTTCCTTCTTCTCTTCTGGACTGTTCAGAACACCAGAACATCAAAACCTCACTGGGAGCCCTCACACCTCGGCCCGGAGGGGCCCGAGCCGGCCCAGCTCCGGAGAGGAGAGAGAGGGAGAGAGACCGCACCCATGGAAAGGACTCTAAAATCTTCCCAGGTTTTCTCTCCACAGCGAGGGGTTTTATTATTTAGAATTATTCTTTTTCTGTGTGTTTGTTAAATAAATAGGTTTTTTTTTCCCCTTCTTTCACTTTCCTTCTAGGACTTTTTTTCCTGAACCTGTTGGTGGAGGGGTGGCTGTAACCTGCCTTCTATAGAGGAGATGTTCCTCCCAGAGCGTTCCTCCGAATTTTGTCTCAAACCAGGACAGGGGGACACAAGACAGGAACGTAAACAAACACAATTGTCAATCCTCAAATACATTCACATTCTAAAAGCTCTCGCTTCAGGATAATGCTTCAAAAGGTCAGTCAGATGGAATATTCCTCTCTATGGAGAGTTGATTATTGTGTCGTGGTCTCACAGTGCTGAGGTTTGCTGTCCCTGAAGCACGCACAAACAGCAATCAGCCAGGTAACATTCCCTGGTGTGCCTTAGGAAGTGGAGCAGCATGGGCAGCAACCTTGTGATGCCCAGGCAAGGAAGTCCTGGCCAGTGTGGAAAATTTCCAAGAGGTTGATAAGTGTCCTTAGAAAAGAAACCTGAACAACCCCCTGCCCCGAACCAGCTAGAATAGTTTATGATATGCTAATGCATAGTGAGGACTTGATGAAATGGGAGGGAAGGTGGAGCAATGCAGATGTTTATTATGGATTAAAAGGAATAACAATGAAAACTTTAAGTTTTAGGAAATTTATTGGAATATTGCCAGCGGGCTTCATAAGTCGAGGTGTCCACTGCAACCATGAAGTTGTTGTGTGCCTGCTGCAAAACTGCCTCCATGTTTCAGGGAGAAAAGGGAGGTGAGAAACTCTTTTATTCCAGTTAGTTTAACATAGGTATATTTTTAACACATTGAACAAAACATTTTATGAATAAATTTCCATTTCCTCACCCGTGTTTTGGGGAAATCCTTGTTGTTCTTCTATAAAACAGATTAGAAATATTTCTGATGGTAGGACAAATTGTATTTTGCCCATTATGCTCCACTGGTGAAAGTATACTGAGCTAGCCAGAATGTTCCTGCAAATAATTACATGAAACATAATGTATTATTGATTAAAATCCATAAAGAAAATTAATCAGAGTATTTAGATTCAGAGTAATGTCCCTTTCTAGTAGAAGGTACTGTTGAGAAGCCCACGGAGTCATATGCAGCCACATGCTGACAAGAAAACCATCTTGAAGAGCAGCATGGGGCATTCTTGCAAGGATAACAGTGCTGACATTAAAACTGGAACTGATTATGTTCAACATGGTTTAGGAAAAAGGATTTCAAATTAGCCCAGAAGTTTTGGCTATAACCTCTTAACTTCAAATCTTGTTTGCTGTTGCCTGCTTTGGTGTTCAAACTGTGCTTTGTGCTGATGTGTTTTCACTTGTTTTTTAACCTGTGCCAGCTCCAGGAACCTCTCAGGGTGAATAGGATCTCAGGCTGGGAGAAACTGTGCTGCTCCTGATGTGGGTACCAGTGTTGGTGATCCTCCAATCTGCACCAGACAAGGCAGAAAGATTTTGCATATCAATGCCAGGTCAGTCAACATTTTTTTTCCCCCCAATTATTTCCTACCTGAAATACATGTGTTTGTAAAGATAAACACAGAATACATTTAATTCCTGATTATGCCAGGAAGGTGCCAGATGCATTGCTTTTGAGCTAATGTTATCTTGTCTTCCAGCATCCCTTCTTTCCCCATGATCAAGCTGATCACCTCCTGCCCCTCTGTCCATTGTAACTCCATGTTGAAAAGTGGACCCATCCCCCTGGGGTTCCTGCATAAGCCCGGTTTCCAGCACAGCTTGCAAGGTGGGCTTTGTGCTGGTTTTGGAAACGTTGAGAAGGATGTAAAAATAGAATAAAAGATGCTGGGAAGGAAAAAAAACCTGCTTGCCTGTGCAGGCATGCATCCTTTTGAGGTCCTGGTGGGGAAATGGGGAGTGAGGGAGAAGGGAAACAGCTGGAAGCTCGAGTTGTATCTGTGAGGTTTTTTCCTTGGAGCAAACCGAGTGGAGTAAAAGATGCCTCGTGCATGAACTGGATGTTCCTACACTGATGGCAGCATGCCCAGCATTACCAAGTGAAAATGCCATCGGAGAGTAATTAAATGCACTGTAATGGTGTTGCCATGTTGGTGTAAGTAAAGTATAAAATACATCTGCAGAGCTCTGAAGTGGAGTCTGTAGGCTGATCATCTGTTCATCTCCAATGTACATGTGGCAGGAATTTGGGCATCATTTGTTTGCATCTTTTTTGCCTGCTACATTGGTGTAACACAATTGTTTTCAGCCATCTCCAGTAACTGTACATCTCTGAAATAGGATGTTTGAGCTCTGAGGTTCATCCACTGTCCCCTCAGTGTTGATCCTCTTCAGTCTGTTTTATACCAAACCACAAACTCACTTTGGACCTGCTATAGGATGCTTCCTACAGAGGCCAAAAATCAGGGGGACTGGTGACTCCTCCATACAGGAGGAACAAGGAAGAACACAGACATCCTGACCTTTGTTCCACACAGTCCCAGACACGTTCTGCTACTGGTCCCTCATTCAGAATGTACAGGAGATGCTGAGGAAGACCTTTTGGGCCATGGCATTATTTGTATGATGATGGTTTTCACCTCCAGCTCGCCAGTCTGGTCATCAGATTCACGTAATTCCGTTTTCTTGCACCACCAGCATGTGGGTAAAGTGGAGGTTTAGTTCATGAGTGTGGGTTGACAGAGGATTAATTTAAATGAGCTGAAAATTATGTTCCTGATGGGGAAATCCAGAGACACTGGAGAAACTGCAGCAGCTCTTTGTATTCAGGAAATGTGCTGTGCCTTTGTGCAGTCAGCTTGGATTCCTGAAGGGAAGGTGTCTTGAGTCCTCACAGCAACGGGGTTTCATACAGCATTTCTCTTTGATTGGTTTGGGAGTTGCCAACTTTTCTTTTTTATATATATATATATCTCTATCTATACTAAATAAAAAAATTTAAAGTGGCACTATAAAAATGCCTCTTTAAAATTTATATATATGCATATGTCATCTATATAAACACATGTCATATATATATTCTATATCTATATCCATGCATCTGTGTCCTGCAGGGTTTTAAGGAGATGGTAACAGTTTTGGGCACAGATATATATGGAACACAGTAACATTTTGGGTTACCCACAGCAATCTGTCACCTCCAGACAGGGACGCTTTGGTACTTTCTTGTTAAGATCAACCTAAAAGTTTGCTTGGCAGAGATGTGCTCGTATAATAGCAATGGGCAGGTCTAGCAGGTTTTTGCTTCACAGGGTGTGCTAAATTCTGTTTGTTTCTGTTTTTCCAGACTGATGTCATTGTCAAAATCCTCTCTCAAAGAGAATTTACTTCTGTCCTTGCTGGAGTCTCCTGAGATGTATTGCTTAGCATGGGAGGTTTCCTGAAGTGGTACTGCTCATTTCTTTGGACCGCTGGCTTCAGTTCACCTCATCTTATCCAATTTTCAGAAAGAATAAAAATATTTACTGTATTATATAACACAGTGCAATAATACTTCATGAGATTTTGTCTCGACCTGTGTTCTCAGCTCTAAAAACCCTGTTTACAGAAATATTGGACAGCCTTTTCTGTAACAAAGCGGACTAAATGGAATATATTTAGGCCCTTTAGGTGTTGCTGTACTATCTTCACAATAAGTGAAGAGAGAGGGAGCCTGTAGGAGCAGTTTTACTTCTTCCTTCATCCCAAATTTGTCTCCTTGAGGGGTGCAGGGCACATTGAAATTTGCAGCATCTCATTTTATGATGTTGTCATGTGACACCTTTAATCTGTGTTGGTCTCTCTGGGAAAACCTGCAGTGTCTAAGAGAGGTCTTATCAGACGAGAAGGATCCCTTGCCTCAACTGCAAGATTTTGCCTTTTTAGTCTCTCCTAGCAGGTCCATGAGAGCTTAAATGGATGTGGGAAGTGGGGAGTCTGTCAACCATCCACAGCTGTTAATACTCCTTATGTTACACAAGGTGCATATTTGGACAAACCGCTGGGTAAAATGACACAGTTTGTTATTATTTTCATTCCCCTCCCCCAACTTTTAATTGGTCCTTGGGTTTAGAAGTGTTTGACAAAAGCCTGTGCTAGTGAGCCTGTGAGTGAGCAGCTTTGCTAGAACACCTGCAGCAACTCCAGCTGTCAGCGGGAGATGCTCCTGGAAGCAAAACTAGAGGAGGAGAAGTGCTGCATCAGGAGCACTTAACTTCAGGTGATTTCTGGACAGTTATGCATTCACTTGGATTTTGTTTTAATTCTTCGTTGATCTTGCAGTGAAACCTAAGCCTTCTTTGGTATCTGGAGGCTTCTTGGAGTTACAAGACTTCTTCCGAGCAGATGGTCCTTAATTTTCCTCACAGGCTATTTCTGGTGAATTCCTTGCTTCTTGCTTTGGCTGCCAGTCCTTTGGATTTTACTTTCTTCTAATATAAACACTTCTAGCAGTAGGGTTTTGGGTTTTTTTTCCCCAGACATGTGCTTATCTGAACTCCAGAAATGCAGCACACCAAACCAAAACTGTAGTTAGCTTTCCACTATTTTGACAGGATATTGAGGTACTGGAGCATGTCCAGAGAAGGGCAACAAAGCTGGTGAAGGATCTAGAGAGCAAGTCCTATGAGGAGAGGCTGAGGGAGCTGGGGGTGTTCAGCCTGGAGAAAAGGAGGCTCAGGGAGACCTTCTCTTCAAATCCCTGGAAGGAGGGTGTAGCCAGGTGTGGGCTGACCTCTTCTTCCAGACAACCAGGAAGCAAGCAAGGACAAGAGGACACAACCTCAAGGTGCGCCAGGGGAGGTTCAGGTTGAACATCAGGAAAAATTTCTTCGTGGAAAGGGTTGCCAAGCATTGGAATGGGCTGCCCAGGGAGATGGTGGAGTCTTCATTCCTGGAAGTGTTCAATAAATGACTGGATGTGGCACTCAGTTAAACCATAGCACTGGCAGGGTGGTGTTTGGTGTTGGACTCTGTGATATCAGAGGTCTTTTCCAACCTTAATGATTCTGTGATTCTAAGGGTTTCTCCTTCTTTTCAGTGATTGCGTTTTGGGGACCTGGCTATTTGCAGGTGTTTTTTATATATTGATTTATATCTTGATTGGTATCAGCAAGAACATTTTACACACCCTCTTTAAGGTGCAGGTAAATAAGGAATCTTTCCTATGATTGTGTGCTCACCACCTACGGTGTAAACCAGAACTAAAACCCCTTGTTAACCTGGAGTTTGCATTGGCAAGATCTGTGTGACCTCAGTTGTTACTCCCCACATACTCTGACCATTACATCCCACACCTAAAAAGGCCTAAAAAGTTCCTGCAGCTCCAAATTACCTTCTGTACCCGTGTGATGAAATTCTAATTAAAAAGAAAACCAGCATTTCCTTATGAACACACGGAGATAATGATGTTCTAAGTGCTTCTCAAACATCATCAGATGGTAAGTTTAACACTAATGCCGACTGCTTTGCACAAGTGATTGCCTCTTCTTATTTGCAGTAATTTCCACATTTCAGTGTGCGTGGGCATAGTGAATGTATTTAAAATAAAGTGCCTTAATTCCTTAAGGGTAAGGAGTCAGGTGCTGCTAAGTTTATCTGTGATTTCTACAGCTGTGCCTCCTGAAGGGAGGGGAATGTGCTTGTCTTTTTTCTGATCATTGGCTACACCTTTATTTTCATCTCAGAACCTGAAGTATTTTGTCCTGTCCCTAAGTGATGTTGCAAAGAATTTGTTTGACATGAAACACAGTAGAAGGCAGGGAGGGGGTGTGTGTTTGATTTTTAGACCAGACCACAAACACTATGGTGACCAGCACTGTGTGATCATTTAGGACAAATTAGTTTTGCCTTTGTGGGGGGAGAGGAAGGCAAAAGAATTATGATTATTGCAGTGAAAATTTAGTGAAAAAAAAAATTGAGTTGTGCACTGAATCCTTTAATTATATTTCCTTAATGAGAATGCCTTATTTTTCCCCTGTTGGGCTTGAAGGTGCTGAAAATGGGCACACAGGCAATGCCCATAAGCCTTTTGGCCAATGTAGATGTTGGATGAAATTCCTTGCCCCAAGCTTTGTGTCAGGTAACCTTGGAGTCCACCACCTCATTTTCACGTATTGCTGCATTCTGAATGACATTTTGTGTAGTTTTTCCATTGTTAGGTGATTTTTTCCTGCCCTGTCCTGCCAGCTGTAAGGCAGTCTAAATGCTAATGGAGTTGAAATGCACTAAAAGAATGCATAGAGACTACACCAGCAATAATTTTATAGGTATTATGAATATTGTGTGTGTTTATGAGTTCATTTGTTATGTTTGGGAAGGGAATCTGTTAAGAGATTTTTTTTTGAGAAAGGTTTCTGTTTAATAACTCTTCATAAGTGAGACATATGACCTATTTCCGGAACAGAAATATATTGGCTTTGTGGTTCTAATAAGCTAATTTGAGTTCCATTTCTGTTTACTGGGTAAATGAGCAAATGTGAAAAATGAAATTTAATTTGTCTAATTTGTTCCACCATCAATTTTTCGGGTTATAATTAAAGTACTGAATATACTGCATTTTTTTCTGATTTCTGTTTGTAATGTGTGGGAAAAAAAATAGACTATGTCAGTTCTCCAGTGTTTTTTAAGGGAAAAATATATATTTTAGGGATACACTGAAAAAAGAAAAACAATTCTGGAGAAAGGAGCAGCTCAGGAATGAGAGGAGATAATTTTAAATTACACATTTGTTTGTTGCTGCTCAGTATGCAAAGCTGGAGAACTTAAGGAAATTTCTACCCCTTGGTAATGATCATCATTCCTTTAGCCTGGGTTTTTAGGCTTTCACTGATTTATCATCAGACACAGTTTTACAGGTTTAGTTGTACTTTTGGACATTGTAATGTCAAATTTCAGTGTTTTCAATTCAATTTTAGTTGCCAGCAGGTGTGCAAAACCGTTTGGAGTAGGAGTAGAAAACCACATGTAACTCTTAGGTAGGACTGTGGATAGTAATGAACAATGAATATGATTTATAGTTCCACTTCTTACATTTTCTTTTTTATTATTAGCAGGCAATATGCCACTAAAAACATGTGTCTATATGAACCCAACAGTCTGTAAGCTGAGGAAGATTATTGGCATGTTAATTAACCACCGTGTCTTCTACGTGGAGGAAGTGATTCTCCTCTGCAGTTTGTTATTTTAGTGCAGTTTTAATAGAGCAGCAGAAATAGCTTATACCAAAGGATTAAATTTTTAATATTTTATGATTAACTTAAAACCAGAGTGATCCATACAGTGGGTCTTTAGCAGGGAATTGTGCTGGTCTGGAGAACTCTGCAGCCCCAAATCTTTAAAATGCTATTCCTTGAAGATGATAGGGTCATTCTTCATTATATGGAAAAGAGTTGCCACGTGGCTCACGTGTAGATTTCAGGAAGGTCAGTTGGGATGTCACAGCAGAGGTCACCCAGGAATCCCATGGTTTGCACCTCAGTGGCAGCACTTAGGAACAAAGCTATTTAGTACAGATTAAAAAGGTTTAAAACTGCAAAATAATGAGGAGATGCTTGATCTTAACCCTTAGAAAAAAGGGAATCTTTGGCTGAGCTGTCATTGGAGCTGTGTGTCAGACTGAGGGCTCTTACCAGGCTGATGAGGTTTTTCCTTTAAGCTCTTCAGGACTGAAAGACGGGCTGGCAAAGTTGTCAGTGCCAGAAATGTCTTTAAATCAAAAACAGCCTTTGCAATTTTTCCAACAATATGAAGTTTGCAATCTCTGAGCTGCATCAATAAATGAGTACCAGAGTGTCTCTCCCCCAGTCCTTGTTAGCTGGGGATGATGCAGGTCAGAGGGGCAAGTTATGGAATAAGATTATTTTTCTGCTTCAATATCTCAGTGTTCGGAAGAGGGAAATATTAATTTTGGATGCAGCTCACAACATGCTCACCTCTAAACTCCAGGGAAGCCTGGATCTAAATGCATACCACGGGCACCCAGTATCACTGTGAAAGGAACTGCTGGGTCATATCGAGTATCTGTTTCTGGTTGTAATTAAAACACATTTATTGCTTGGCTACTCAGAATAATGGAATACAGGATGTCAGAGGCACCTGAGCCTCTGTGTGCAATGTAATTTACACAGCCAGTCAGAGATGTAAATCAGTGCCGAAGCCGAGTTTGTTATGAGAATATTACTGAATAAGAAATGCTGTTCTTTAAAGCAAACTCAGCCAGGAGAAAAAAAATTAAAATGTAGTTGTTCCATAATGTCTCACAGATAATTAGTGACTCCAGATATTTGCAGTAATCTGGAGCTGCTGATACTGGCGACAGAGCTTCACCTTTAGCACCTGGGTGTTGTGTGGGGCCGGGGCCACCTGCAAGAGCCAAACCCCCTTGCTGAGCCCTCCTCTGGGAAGCTCGGCTCTTTGAAGAGGAGCCTTGTAGAACATAATTGCAGCCTAGATTTTGTGCTTTCAAAAGGCCTTGTCAGCCTCATCTCTGTCTTCTGGGAACTCGGCTTGATGCTGTAATTGAATCAAATTGACTCTTAATTAGTTAGATTCTATTCAGGAAGGATAGGTTATTGAAAAATACCGACTGCCTTTCTCTGTGTGCCGTGCTGTGCACGAAGCCAGAGCTGCACAGCTGGATGTAAATCCTAAACCAGTTCCCTGTGTTAGGATAGGCCCTGCATTTGAGATGCAGTGCTTTGATATTTCACCTGGCACAGTTTGGAGGTGAAATCTAAGCAGGTGGGCACGGTGTTGTCTGTCCCTAGGCTTCTAGGGTTTTGATTTAATAAATATACTCCTGAAACATGCAATCCCACTACTTTGGATTAATTCAGGATAGTCCTCGTAACACGAGAAGTTTATTTGGATGATTCTTAAGTAATGCAGTGGAAGCACATGAGCAGCACGAGGATCAGCTGCCTTATCTGCTGTCAGGTGGCTTTAATCCGGTGAATTTGCTGTGCAGGGCACCTGGTAAGCAGATAATGCTGTGTTGTTTATTTAAATAAGGCCTGCTAATCTCCAAACCCCTTGCCTGGCTAGTCCAACATGTGCTTTCAAAGGAGGGTATGTGGTCATTAATTACCGTGATCGGGTTTAGTGAGGGTTACAGAAAATCTGAAATAAAGAAGTGAGTGAGTGAAGGCTAAATTCAGTAAAACCAATTGATTCCCTCTCTATAGGAAGAAAGCCATAAAGAAAAATTGTTTATTACCACCCTGGAGAAAAGCATCTTTTCTCTATTCTTATATCAAACATCTTGTATTAGAACCCAAATTTTGGCGAGCAACAAGAATAACTTCAAAGGCGTAGAAAGAGGTCTGAAGATACAGGAGGTGAGAGTAAACAAAGGTTAGGAGGGAAGGAAATGGGTTCATTTAGAGATTGTGTGAGACAAAACAACAGGGCAAAAATACCAGTCTGATTTTGGTATTTTTCTCACACAGAAGTAACTGTGTGGTAACGTGTACCTCTTAACTAGGCCCTATAGAATTAAACTTGTATTTAAAATTATGGAGTATTTGTATTTTCTTCTGGTTGTTATCATCCCTGAAAAGATGCTTAGACTTCCATATTTATGGGCTTTTACCAAAATAATTTAAGCTTTATAATGTCTTTAAAATTATTACTCAGCTACATGAAAAGTGCAGGATTTTAAGATTTGCTTAGTTTTAAATGTTGATTTATATTTCAGATACCATTGCGATGTCAAATGTATTTCAATAAAACCTTTTTTAGCTGAAAGTAACTTTTAAAAGTGTTTATAAGAGTTTGATGTTGTGTTCTTTGTAGTTTACCAGTGCCAAAGCAAAATCACCATTTACTTAAAGAGAGCTGGGCTTTTGGGTCTCTCCCCTGTATATTTTTTGGTCATTGCTTAAAAAATTATTTTCTTCTGGTTGAAGTCAAACATGAAGTCCCTTAATGTTGAAAAAGGAAACCATTTAAAAAAAACACACTAGAGTGTGCATAACCTTTGACACAAATCTCTTAGAAAATAGCAAACTATTAAAGATTTTTGGTTTGGTTTTCAATTTTTTTTTTTCCACTTAGCACATTTAATTTGTTGTTCAGAAGGAGGCTCAGGAATGTATGTAGATCTAGGCAGGAATGACATGGCTTTTTACCCTACAAAACACCATAGCAGTTGCTCATACCCACTGCACTCCCCACTTACCCAGTTAAGCCATCATTAAAAGTCCTTCCCTCATCTAAAGATTTGAAATGCAAGTTAGACCAATTCCTGAGTATGTACAGATGCAATGTCTGGTGGAAGGAGAGTTTGAAACGCTTGTTAATTCTGTATTAAAAAAAACCAACCCAAATCTAAAAGCTAAATATAGTTCTTCTAACTTTTTTGCCCCTCTCTTTTGCCCCCCCGGTAGCAGGAGAGCTTGGAATCAGAGGTGGGATAACAAAATGCTGCAGAGGAGGGTGCTGCCTGTGGCTGAGGCATTCGCCTTCGGAAGCAGGTACACTTCCTTCCAGCCTAACTTCCTTTCAAAGAGAAACCGAGGGATATCTGATTGCATTAGCAAGGGTGATACTGTCAAATTGGCTTTAGAATTGTCTTTGATGGTTTGCTGTCCTCAGGATATAAATCAGGCAAGGATTTGTTAAAAAATAGCAAAGCTGCCTGTGTATTGTTTCCTCTCTTATTTTTGTGCTATTGTGTGCAATGTCAAAATTTTGGAGGAGTGTTTGGCTGTGTAGGATTTACCCTGTGGATAAGGATGCCCTTAATTTCAGTTTGGAGTTAATGAGCTGGGAGGGGCTCCCTCCAGCTGCGGAGCAAAACCTTTCAGGCCAGGAAGAGACCACTGCCTGGGCTGCCAGCAGGCCCTTTGGTGAGCGGTACAATTAGAAAAACCCCTCTGTATGCCCCCATTTCCAGAATTTAGGTGGGAAACAGCTTTTTGTGCTCCTACACAATGGCAACAGAATGTCAATAATCAATAGTAATTATCCAAACCTGGCGGGGGGCAGAAATGGTTACCCATGCAGAAAAAATGATGTTTGAATGTGTTTCACTGGTTGTGGTGTTTGTTTCACACATGTCACGTTTAAAGGGGGTACTTTTGGACATGAGATGAGGTGTCCACTTCCAAGCCATGTGTGTGCCTCGTGCTGAATGTTCTAGAAAGCCCCTGAGATGCTGTCACGCGAGCCCCAGCACATGTGACGAGGTGATGGCTGTGAGTACACACATCGACCTGCGCTCCCAGTACAGCTCCAAGCCTAAATGAGGGAAGAAGCTGGGAGATGGTGACATGGCCTTGCTTTTCAGTGGCTGCCTTTGTCACCCAGAGGGAGCTGGGGCTCGCTCTGGGGGCTGGGTAGAGGAGTCCACGTGGGAAAACCCAGGTGTAGGCAGGGAATGTAAACGAGCGCTGCGCCTTCCTAACATGATTTGTTCAGCCTCCTGGAAAATTTAGGAGATGATAATGAGTATTATTTGATTACATTTTCTAGACAATATCCCACTGACTTTGTTTATTAGTTTTGGAATTTGATTTGTATTTATAACAAAGTGTCTACCCTGCTGTCTTAGCACTTGATAGCAACTAAAATGAAAACAGCAGAAATTATCATAATAAGTATTTATAGCTTATTGTCAATTCTATAATCAAAATGAGGTCAGCCAAAAAAAAATTCAATGGCTCTTTGACTTCAAACACCACCCTCCAGAAAGCAGATTTAACATATAGAAGTTATGGTACAATATGTGTATTGTTCTTGAAAACTTGTGCTCGAATGCCTTCAACACTGACTCATTTCTAACAAAATTCTTCTTTGAAGGGTGATAAAACTGTGTTAATGTTATTAGAATTTCTTTGGAGTATTATATTTAATGTTAATTGACGTAAGATTTTTGGAATGGCAAAGGAGGTGGCCTGGGGAAATTTAATTACAGTTCTTTCTTTGTTTCCACTTCCATTTGAAGCTTTACATATGAAAAGCACAATTACCTTCTCCCATTGTTTTTATGTGTATGCAAGTTGCCTGCCTCTGGACAAAATCCGTGACATTGAGCCTGTCATTAACATTTTTGAAGAAATGTGTTTGAGGAGAAGCAAGGATTTGATGGGCAGCTGCATTGCCTGGGCTTTTGGGAAGCATCCTCGGTAGTCTTCCTGAAATTAGAGCAGGTGAGCAGCTCTATCCTTGCACAGCAGGCTCAGCTTCCAGTGACCAAACACAAAGAGAGGAAGCAGAGAGGGAGGGGAAGAAAAAGTCACACAAGTTTTCCCTGTTTCATTCTCTCAACCAAAGCAGGTAGGGAGGGCAGCTGCTCTGCTGAGATACAGCCTTTCCCACTGCAACAGAGCTAAGAACTTGAGCAGAGCTAAGCTCATCACATGGCTGAGCATGGGGAATTAAAAGTGGAGTGTTCATGGTGGCAAGTTCAAGAGCCGGCGTTCGCACCTCCAGCTGACATGCGCCCCTGGCACGCTGAATTTACTGCCCATCGTGTCTCCTTCAAAACAGAAACCACCCTTTTATTTCACAGATATGGGAGTAAAAGGTGACATAATGAAATAATTTCTTTTTTTTATTTTTTAGAAAAGCTTTTTCTTTGCACCTCTGCAATATGTTAAAATTGAAAAATTTTGCTTCAAGAAGATTCTGTCTTTTGGCAGCTGTTGCTTTGGTCACCATCGTCCTTGTAAAGAATGAGTTAATTTTCTTCTCAACTTTGTGCTTTTTTAGGAAGAGGAGGCTGTGTTTATAGAGGAAAGGAAAAAGAGTGTATCTCTTACCTTTGTATTTAGTGTAAGTTTTGAGCTGCACAACACTTAAAGTTTGATAACAAATCTAAAAGTTTCAGCACAATCCCCAGCTTCTTTTGTGCCTTAAAAGAACTGTTTAGGGACTCGATGTATATGCAGTTGTCTTCAAAGACATATTTCATATTATGATAGGAAATAGCAAGAGTTTCCCAAGAAGCTGAATTCTGCTGCAGTCCAAAGTAGGACTTTCATTTTAGAAGACAAAAGATACTGTAAAACATCTGAGTATTAGGATTGAACTGAGTGAAGCAAACATCACTTAAAAAAACCTTTATTCATATTTTTTGACTGCAGATGTGACTGAATGAAGTTGTTTTGTAAAAGCAATGAATAAAGCTGAATGCAGGTCATTGGGGGAGTAGGCTGGGGCCAAGATTTACATTTGGGAAGCTGCTGCCTTTTTGTTTGAAAACAACATCACAACTACAAAAGTGCATTAGGTTTTAGTGCTTTTTAGAGACTACCATAGGAAATCCCATTTTTATTGGTAAGAATGTGCTAAAACATTCAATCTCACTGCCTTTGTCGTTAATGAAGATATTATAATTGAAGATTAAGATAGTCTTGTCCTAATGACTCTAAAGCTTTCCCTTATACTCTTTCCCAGTCCCTAATTGCTATTGCACCACTGATGACAGGAGCAGTTTTATTTCAAGGTTGAATTGGGGCAGTTTTGTTCATATTCCAGCCACGTGGTTTTGCTGGCTCACTTCAAGCAACATCCCCCTCGAGGTATTTAAGTACACCTTAAGATAGGGGGAAATTCTGCGTTGTTCCACTGCACTTTTTGGATCTGTGCCTCCATCCCCAGCGTTGGAGTGACCTTTCCAGGTTGTTTAGCTTTTAGAAGCTGAGTTTCCAACAAAATGCTTCCAGGCAGAAGCACTGCAGAAACTAAGTGACATCAACACTACAGGCAACCAAAGCTCACACTCATAACAGGCATTGGCAGCAGGTGTGAATAAAATTCCTAGCCCAATGTCACAAAGAATGATATCAGGCTTATGGAGCCAACAAAAAGCAAAATCTGTTTCAACTGAAACCCCTTTGAGCAACTCCACCTCTCCACCTGAGTCTGTTGTTAATCCTTGTGAGCATCCTGAGGGGTTTTTTTCAGTCTTCAGCCCTCTTCCTGCAAAAGGTGGTTTGTGTCAGCTGTGGGGAGGCAGAGCTAATTTGGGGCTGGACCAAGTTTTTGAATTGAAGCCCAATCTTCACTTTTTTTCTTGTTTGCTGTCTCCAATGCCTTCATTGTGATTGCTCCAAAGCTGAGTCCTGACAAATGACAGTATAATAATCTCCAAAGAGAAAGGCTGGCAGGGCCCTCACCTGTGGTGTTCAAGCTGCATCATGCAAAACAAAGTGAGATTTCATGGCAGAAATACGTGTAGATAGGGAGGGACTGAAGCAAGGAGCTTGTGTCCAGTTCTGTGGAGGGGCTCAGCTCAAGCCTCTGAATTCTGCAGAGGGTTTGCCATGCAGAAAGGTGCCTTCTCAAGAGCCTGAGCGAAAGCCCAGCCCTGTTAAAATCCAGGGATTGCCACTCATAATGGGATCTCAGAGTTCATTCCAGGTCTCTCCACAGCAGGGCCCCTGCCTGTCCACAGGGGAAATACAACAAAAGTGAACTCAGAGCTCGAGTGACTTTCATACCGCCGGAACCAGTGGTTCTGAAACAGATCAGAGGGGATTAAAAATCAGCAGCATTAACTCCAGGTGACTTCAATGAGCTCTGCTAATTCTAGAAACAGTGAGGAGCTCAGCATTGCTCCTTGCTGGGGTAGACAGAATGACAGTGTTTGCAGAAAAAATTAGCAGCTGCTCAGAGGGGAGGGCAAAAGTCTGAGGAGAATGGCTGTGCATCACTTTCCTTCTCCTTATCCATGAAATCTGAAATGGCTTTAAGTTCCCGCTATTTTTTTTCTTCCTAAATGCCAGGTTAACATTGTTTTGCATCTCTTTCTTGACTTTTCATACTTTCAGAGAAGGGAGACGCACTTTTCAGGCTCAGTGTGAAAACTGTGCTAGCCTGCAGCTCGCACACCTCCACTGAGCTTTGGGAAAACAGGGCAGTTGTGCTGCTCCTGTGTGGCAGAGAGCAACTCGGGGCCTTTGGCCCAGGGAACACGTCTGATGGGGAGATAATTCCTCCCTTTTCTTTGCTCAGGCAGCTCTGTTGTGAAGGATCACTCCCAGGAAGGTGATCTGTCTTCCAGGCTCTGAGCTGAGTGTGGGCAGGATCCTATTGATTTTTGTGGGAGCCGGATGGGCTCATAGAGGCATATTTTTAGACATAATTTGCTACTCTCAGTTCTGGTCAGTGCTTTCAAATACTTGAATTTCATCAAATCAAGAGTGTTTTTGAAGAGGATGTAGTCTTTACTAGTTCTGGCTGCATGATCTTGAACAAATCATGCAGGCAGGAGCCTCTTTTATATTTTTTCGTCCATTTTCAGGTGACATCAATAAACTGACTTTTCAAGGTGTCAAACACCCCTAGGGTAACAATCCCATGCTTTAAAACCAGGAGAGGATTTCTTCACTGAGCAGACACTGAATTTGGAGGACTGTGCCCTGTGCTCCGTGTTGTACGTGTCTTAAGGTTATGGTGGTGAGTAAAGATGTGCAAAAGCAGAGCATCCTCTGCACAGGGAGCTTGAGGGAGCGTGGCAGCTGCTCACGGAAGAAAAATGCCCCTGCAAGGTGGCAAGAAATGTCTCTATTTTAGCTTTTCTTAGTGGAAGAAGCCACCTGAAAGATCTCAGAGGTACTGCTCCTCCAGAATATGTAAGCAGCACCTAGGAGGGTCCCTGGCGTCTGAAATCTTGTAGCTGGTTTTTAGCCTTTCTTGTCATAGGGTGGTTAACGGACTTCATGCTCTTTACCATCAAAATCTCACAAAACTTTTATGAAATTAGTGTCATGTGTGTGACTTGCCCTGAACAATAATGTGCCTTGGGGTTGGGAATGAGGAAGGAGTGGAAATGAGACACCGAGCAAACTGAGAGTCTTTTTGAACAGATAAGTTTGAAAACACAAACCTTTCAGTGTGGAAAAAAACTTATCTACTTCTAGTGAGAAAAAAGCAAACCCCAAACTAGAGTGAAAGCCCTGCTCTGCTGCACGTTCTGGCTCTAATCACACAATTCCTTTGCAGGTGCCTTCCTTGCCTCCCCCTGATGTCAGCAGGGAGCAGCTGCAGCTCCCCACAGCTCGGGAGAGCCCATCCATGCCCATGTTTGAACCTGTCTCAGTTCAGCCAGGCACACTACAGATTTAGCTTCAAGCACGTTTAAAGTCCCACTGAGGCTCCGTATTGGCACGAATGGAAGTCCACTGGGATTGTAGCTTGTGCTAAATTTGGTGCTGGAGTGCCTGGCTAAATGTGTGTTTGAGCTGTGGCCTCTGAAAGAGCGTGTTTGTATAATGCACTATCCTGATTTGTGAAAGGAGGGAACATAACATTTATTGGGATACTGCAGGAGTCAGATTGATCTTTGTGCATCCTCAAATCCTCCTCTGAATCCCTGCAAGACTCTGGGCTCAAAGACCCCTGTGCTCAGAGTGCTGCTATGTGAAGGCGATCATCCAGGAAGTCTTTTTATTTATCACAGGCAAGGAGTTCCCATCAGAAAAGGATGCATTTTGAAAAGGAGCAGAAAACCTAAATTTATGCAGCGTAGCAGTTTTGAAGTAAGCAGGCAGTCTAGACACCTACAGCTGTTACATAAGGATGCATTGAGGACTCATTAATATTGCACTAAACAATAAAATGTTGTATATTAAAGTATTAAAATATAATGTTACCCATTTAGTTGCCTTGCAGTGGGAAACAAACCACAAGAAGGCATCTCATAGGAAAAAAACGCCAGGGTAGACTTGAAAATTACTTTACAGGTAAAGCTTTGTGGGTTTAAAAAAGATGCTGGGTAGGAGAAGGGGAGCAATTTTCGGGGTCTGTTCAGGTTTTACAGCCACACACGTTTAAACTACCCACTGTAACCTGGGACAAACCCACGACAGCTGATTTGTGTGTGTTCATGCTGGTTATGGCAGGCACGTTCAGGAGCCTGCTGCTGGCTTTGTGCAGAGGTTTGGGAAGCCTTATCCTTTGTATGTCAGCAAATGTTGTGTTTGCTTCCCAGTCAAATGAGGTTTTTTTGAAAGTGCAGTGGTAAATTTGGGCTGAGGCAGCTGCAGGCTTTGAAGGGGCGATGCTTGAAGGAATTGAGTGCTTAGCTTGCTCTCCAAATCTTTTCTGTGTTCCTTTCAGAAGGCAAACATCCAGGGAGAGTTTCAGATTGTAGTGGGTTGACCCTGGCTGGGTGCCAGACACGCCACCCCTGTACCCACGCTGCTGCCAAAACCTGGCCACACAAACCCAGTTCACACATACACAAGACATGCTTATTTCCATTTACAAAAACCAAAGCAAAACAAAGCAAAAAAAAAACCCCAACAAAATCAAACCACCAGGAAATACAAGTAGAAAGCAACCTCTCTTTTTGGCTTTGGAATTACACTAAGCAGTTAAGAAGAAGGGCAGCCTTTTAAATAGGGCTGTTCTCAGTAGGTCTTGAAATACTATATGAAAAAAAAAAATCTGTGTCATCAAGTTTTAGGCAGAAAAACGGAGGCAGTGCAAATTCTTCCCCTGCCATGTCTCATCTCAGGCTGTGGAGGTGAGAGATAAGGTGACTGTGGCTGTGTCTCATTTGGCTGTCAAGGGAACCAGCCTGTGCATCAGGCCCTGCAAACAAGAGTGCTTCCTGTCAGGAAATTTTGATTTGCATTATCAGTTCCAAATAAAATAAACCTCAAAGCCCTCAATACAGAGAAATGATGGGATGGTTTAACTGGGATATGATTCTAGTTTTACTGGGGAATGGCTGCACCAAAATCTTCTAGCTTACACATGTGTATGAATTTAGATCAATGCAGGGGTGTGTCAGTCCTTAAAGTAAATTTTGGTGGGGTGAAAACCTTGATTATATCTTAGGTTTTGGCAATGAATTTCTTTGAAAGGGTGGAAGCATTTATATTAATATTATTATAGCATCTTTATTATTATAGCTCCTGTAAGATGCTTTTCATCAGTGTTTCAGAGTAAAAGTGTTCTGTAAAGTGCTTACACAGACAACTGATACTGATTACAATCAAAGTCTCTCTTTTGAATTTGAATTTAAGGCATGCCAAATATGACAAGAGGCTGTTATTTTGTTATTGATACACGTTTTTTGATAGCTGACATCAGCCTATAGCTGTTTAAGAAATTGATCTCACGGAGTACATGAATATTTTATATGACTCACAGCCACATTCTGGATAATGTGGTATTAATTTATTGTTGGTTTAATTTTGTAATAATGGAGATAAAGTTGTGTTGGGCTTAATATACAAACAACTTAAGTAAACATGGCTGTTGTTTGGTTGTATGAGGCATTGGTATGTTTTTAATTTAACTTTTTAACTAATGCCATGTCTACGTACATTTAAAGCCCAATGTCGGTTGTGTTTAAAACTGTGACGAAGGCAAAGGAGGATTTCAACCTTTAATTCTACACAAGATGTCCCTCAAATGTAATTAAATCTGATCTCACTAGCAGACACATGAATAATTCATGGCGTTTAGGCATAATCAGGTTATGAACTTTCTTAAAATCTCAGATGATGTGCAAAGGTTAATCTTTATATTAAAAGAAGAAAAGCTGGGATAGTTGTATCTCCAACATGAAAATCCAGGTTGCCTAGGATACCATATTAAAGAGACAGAAAGTTCAGGAGATATATATATATATCTCCTCTCTACACAGAGTCAAACACGACCTGGTGTTTATTTAATCCAGTAGATGTATAGATTTTTGTGTCTGAATAACTCATTATTTTCTCTTGAAAAAACACAACATGCAGGGAGAAAGGGATGGGGCTGGGGGAGCTGAAGAGGGAAGGGAGAGTGCTGGGGAATTGGAACCGAAAAACAGAACTGGCAAACATCCAAGAAGGCAGAAGGAGAGAGAGGATCATGAGGCTGGGAGGAGCAGCAGATGCCTGGCAGGTTTAAAGAAGCCTGATGTAGATAAAGAGAAATTAAACTGATCAGCCTGTCGTCTGCCCGCAGCAAGCAGCGAGGATTACAAGGGCTGACAGAGCTGTCCCTTTTCCCCCGTGTGCTGCCAGGTGTTCCCCAAGGCTGGGTTTCCCCGCCGCATCCCGGCGCGGGGTGGGGGCACCGGGACCGGCCGCATCCCGGGGGCCGCTCGGCCGGAGCTCGCCGCAGCCTGGGGGAGCTCTTCCCACGTCGGAGAAACACAACCCGGGATGGGGGGGAAACCAGTTACCTCTCAGGAGAGAGGGATCGGGTGTTCCCGGTCATCACCGGCTGGTACCGCAGCCCCCGTGTGCTGGGCTGTCCGCAGGCAAAATCACCGCCCGCTCCTTCCATCCCCCAGGGCATCTTCACCGGGGTTCTCTGCTGCGCCGTTCCACCCAGCAGCTCCACTTCCTTTTGTTCTCCTCCTTGCTGCTCTCAGAAATCGTTCACTTTGCGAACATCTTTCCACCATGGATTGGATGGAATATGTCCAAGCAAGTCCCCAGTGAAAAAGATGTCAGGGTTTGCTCAGCTGAGCAACAAATAGATCTTTCATTAGAAATGCATAATAAACACCAGAGAAGTAATACACGCTGGAACAAAAAGTATTATCTTTGGGATACTTGCTTGAAATAGCAGCCTGCTTAGTGTCTTAACGGGGGAAAATGGGCTTTGCAAGAGTAAATCTCAGCTCTGACAGCTCTTGCCCTGCGTGTTACAGAAACCCCACTTTTTCTTTAGCTCGCTGTGCACATTTGCAGGAGCTGTGCCATGAGAAACACCGGTGCAGCCCCTGTCTGGGATCTCCAGTTGTGCTTGGAGACCTTAGCCTGGAATTTATCTGGCCTTGTTTGTCTGTGTTTTTGCAGGAACATGTGGACATTAATCCCTGGAGGGGGTGGTGCTCAGGCTTTCCCAAAAACCAGCTTTAGAGGGTTCCCTGTTCTGCATGCAGATGTTAGGAGTGCCAACACGACATCCTGCCTTCCTCTGTCATCTAACAGCCCAGGAGCCCAGCTGAGAATGATTTTAACCATCCAGTCGCCGGCGTGGTTTTACATAAATAATTTATTTTTGTTGATATGTTGGGTGTGTCTACCACCATCTTTTTATTTTTTTTCCCCTCCATATTTTCAGGCCAGCCATTATTTCTGCCTGCAGACTGTTGCTGACTGAAGCTGGCAGCACTCAGCACTGGCTGCTCACGCTGCTCAGAGCTGCATTTGTGCTGGATGTATTTGCACAAGTCAGCTGAGCCCCACCAGTGAGGAGCGCTGTCACCCAGGGGCTTCCTTCAATTTCTCCCATTTCCCACTTACTGAAAGGGGCTTTGCACCTGTGTCAGCACCAGAGCCCTGTGAATTCAAGGCTCCTGGCTTATGTCTGCTGAGCTCTGTTGCCTCTGCAGATTGGGGTGAAACGGACATTTTTTCAAGCAGGAGTGAGGTATTTCTGATAATCTGCTCAAAAAGCCTCAGCAACATGTAGAAGTCCCGCGCCAGTGGTCTGGAACTTCACTCCTGAACACTGCAAGATCCTGCTGCAGTGATAGCGTGTTTGGAAATAATAATAAAAAAAAGCTGTGTCTCCTCCAAAGAGACACATCCTACTTCACTGTGCTGGGCCTTGGCTACTGCTCTGCAGTTTTAGAGCAAAAGCCGCTCATTTGCTGATGAAAGCAGTAAAGAGAAGGTGCTCTGACATTATAATGTTGGTCATTTGCTGCAGACTGTACCTGCCCAGCTGGACTATCCAATTTCTTGCTGAGGTAGCTGAGAAGACGGGTGACCCCAGTGAAATGTGCCCGGGCACGCCTGGAAGGGAATTTGGGTGAAACATTTAAAGCCAGTTATCTCTGAGCCCAGAAAGCTGAGGTTCTGAGGTCGGCTAAGCCACCGAGTGATGAGACAGTTTAGCGCCAAATCCCTGTGCTCTAATTTAATGTGGAGCCTTATCTCAGCGTGAAGCCTGGCACCCACTCCTTTTTCAGGGAGCACAGGGTTATTACTCGGGATACCACCCGTGGGGGGGCTGGAGAACAGCTTCCCCAGCCAGGGGGAGTGTGAGCAAACGAGCTCGTCTCACCATTTTCTCTCTTCTCTCTGAGGGCGCTGCTGCCATGGGCTGGATCAGTTGTCCAGGTTACATGGACTAGTGATTGATTGATTAATTAATTAAAAGCCTTATTGACAGTCTGGGAGTTCACCAAAAGCCACAGTCCTGTCTCATCTGAAACACTTGCTCAAATACCAGTTTAAGGAATAAAATGAATTTTATTAGCAGTTTCTGCTACAGAAGGCTGGGGGAGGAGGGGTGCAGGGCAGGGGGAAGAAACCTCCTCAGAGATTTAGGATGGGAACAGAATGATGAATAATCTCTATAGACATCTTCATAAGAGAGTCATGGGACAAAATTACTCTGGCCTGTTAGTAAATGCACCTGTGTCCTTTACCTTGTACAGGGAAGCTGTGTTTTGGGGCCTGTAGCTTCTTCCTTGAGGTTTTATTATCTTCTGTTTGCTTAGCCATCCTTGCTTTGGAAACTGCTGTGCAGTTAACCCTCAGCCCAGAGCAGCCTTAGCACAGGACAGACATCCCTCTGTTCACCTGGCTTTCAGAGGTAACAGTTTCTGTAAACTGTCTGTTTACCATTTAGTCTCTGACTTTGGCACTCACAAGAAAATTTTAATCAGAATCTCTTCTAAATCCCAAATAATAGGAAGGGAAAGCTGTATCAGGGCTGTGTTTGCTTTCTGAAGCTCATTGCTTGAGGTCTCGGACTGAATTTTAAATGTGTAGAAATCAGGGATGCTGGTGGTGCCCTACACTGACCATTTGTCTGAAGTGCAGAGAGGAGCTGTCTCTGAGGAACACAACTCCACGTGAGAGTGTCCAGGAGCAGCCGTGAGTAAATGCCTGGATGTGTTTCTGAACTAAGATATTTACTGTATAATGACCCCATTCTATACTGAGAAAGAGTATGCAGCAAATAATTTTGAAGCACAAGTACTTCAAACCCAGCTATTGTGCTGATTCTCAAAAGTACAAATATTCTCTCTTGTTTGTACTGGCTTATCTTCTTAGAACTGTAGGCATTTATGGAGTGACCATCTGTGGCAAGAAACACGTTTCTCATCTTGTCAATTCTTTTCTTCCTGGCCTCTCAGAGCTAGGATTTCAGAACCCTTGTGCTTGGCAGGTTCTTGAATTTGTTACGCTTCTTTTTGTGCATGGAATTGCATTTTTAATATCTTGGCAGATGGTGTCCAAACAAGTGTGAGTTTTACACTCACGGTTCCCCTGGTGCCTGTTGGGCGTTTATTCTGAGGAGTATTTTTTTCCCAGTTACACCATAGTGCAGGGGTCTATTTCCCCCTCTCCCCAGCAGTAGTGAATTTTGCAGTTTTAGGTATGTTGCACGATTTGGAGGAAGGTGGAAAGAAGCTCTGACCTTCAAAATTATTCCTGTCCATTTCATTTTTTTTTTCTTCTGAGGAAGGAGCACTTGTTCCTCATTTTTTGCAAATTCAGGACTTAGAGGGGAACTGAGCCTGACCAGTTTGCATCTAGGAAGTAGCAGAGACGACAGTAATGTGCAACCCTATGTAATTGCATTACAAGTTTTAGGACAGTGGAGGAAATTAAGGGAGATCTGAATAACCCTTGGTCTAGTGTGGATACAGCTGAGCTGTTGATCTCCATTGCCCAGAGGAGAGGACAGCTGGCCTAAAAAGCAGTGACTTCTATGAACCAGAGTCAGATTTGGCAATGCCTAGAAGTGGGCAGCATTCAAATGCAGCTTTTGAGTGGCTGGATTGTCCCAAAGGGAGGTGTTGATTGTTGGGTGATTATGCTGAATAAGAACAATGTTGACCAAGGTAGGAATCTGTTTGTTAGCTGTTAGTAAATGCTAGATTGTACTTGGAGTGAGCATTTAAGCTGATTTTACACTTATTTTCTAGTAGTTTGGCCCCACAGCAGCCAGAAACGTCTCAGCTTTATTTCTTTTTTTCCCTTAAATTATGTCAGGCAAACTGCTTGGGGTACCTAACAGCATTTGCCTCTTCTCCATGAGTTATTCCAAGACTTGAAATGTCTAGAGACCAAAAGGTAAAAACATCTGGGCCTGCCATATCACTTGCAGGGCCCTCTCCAGTGGGTTTTTGGGGGTCTGTTAGACCTGTCAGGTCCCATACACCTGCAGTGCATTAACTCCCGTTCCCAATGATGGTGGACACTGCCCTGGCAGTGCAGCAGCATTCTGTCCTCAGCTGCTGCTTTTCCTTGGGTGTAATTAGAGTGCCAGCATAGGGAGAATTAGCCCCTAGAGCCATATTTGCAAGCCCAAATTAATTTGCAGAGTAAGTCAGGAAATTTACAGAAAAGTTCCAGTGCTCTGAGGGAGGGTGAGGAGAATCCACGATGCCACAATGTTGAAGCAAGTTGCAGTCCTTTCCAAGGGGAAAGGGATTTTTACAATGCCTGTGTATGCACTGTGTGAAGTTCAGACACAGGTAGCAGAAAGTGGTCTTTAAAGCCTCACCAGCTTTTCAGTCTTTTGAATGACTTCTCTCCAGCCTCTGTTACCTTCAGTACTGCCAGTGCTGGGATTAACTCCTTGTGACTCTGAGCATGCAGCAATGATCAGGAGGGCTGTAGGGAGGCTTAGTTGATAGAAAGAATTGGTGTAGAGCGATGGAATTAAAATTCCCTTAATTCCTAAGAGGTTGGAGTGTGCATAAATGGCCAGTTCAGAAGGCTTCGTGCAGGCTAAGGAAATGGGGATGAACAAGAGCAAGTATGACTTGGGCTCTTTTGAAAGCGTGTTTCTTTTTATGAATTCTTGACATCTGGTTGGTCTGTGATTACTGTGGTTGTGTTGGCCTTACCAACCCCTGGCTATGCAGCTCTGTCTTCTCCTCCTGGGTGAAAAGCTTGCTCCTATCATCCCTGTCCACACACTGCCCTCATCATGGAACACAGGGTGAAATTTATCCCATTTTTCTTTGCAGTATCCTTTTGTGTGCTGGAAGGCTCTTTCACAGCTCTCTTCTATCTTCCTGGCCTTAAAACCCAAGTCCATCAATCCTCTGATTAATCCTGTGAGACCATGTTTCCTAAAATCTTGATCCCTCTTAGCTGGAGTCTCTGGATGCTTTCTCATTAGTGTGTATCTTTTGCGAAGGGTGATCCTCAGAAACAGACATTGTTTCAGATGAGAATTAGCAGGAGACACCAGGCTTGACTCTCAGAGCAGTTTTTCCATCAGCCATCAGTAATTTGGTGGAGACTCCCCTCTGTGAGGCTGTTGATGGGCACATCAGGTGAGAGGCTATGGGGACTGTCTTGGAGTGGGAATTGAAATCGAACCCTTCAGTTGGAATAATATTTCATTTTAAAATTAAATGAATTAATTTTTATTTATTTCAGTTTATTCCAAGTTAACTCCACGATGTTTTAGCTCAAGGGATGTTTTGATGTGTGTCTGCTGTGTGTACTGGGGAGGAAAAGATAAAATTGAGTGAGTAGTCGGCATTTCTGCAAATCTCTTCACCTGTGAAAAGCCATTGCTGAAAATGCTTTTCAGTGCTCCCTTTGTAATCTTGCAAAGAGCAGGCTGATACAGCAATATCTGCATCTCCAGGAGGCGTGATGATTCCCTTATGAAAGAATAAATCAGAAGAAATGCAATTTGTCCGCTTGTCCCTGGAAGCTGGAGTGGGGTAATTTATTATCAGCTGGCTTGGCACGCTGTGCTCTTGACATGTGCAGGAAATAGAACTGCCTTCCCTCCAGTTTTCCCAATTCTGGCTGTTTTCTGTGGATGTGCTCCCCATTTGTGTTAGGGCGGGAGCAGACCAGGTCCTGGCCTGAATGGTGAGAGGTGAGCTCTGGCTGCCAGTGCCTACATTCCTTGTTTTCATGGCAAGTCAAATGCCAGCCCCATACCGGCAGGGAGGAGGAGGGTGCTTTTCCTAGAGTGACATTTAATTGTGTGCATCCATTCCCTTTGCAATAAAGACTGAAGTGCTCTATTTACCAGTGGCTTTACGCAGCAGCCCGATGTGGAGTTGCCTGGGATTCTGTGGCGCTGTGCTCTGCTCCCACTACGAAATGCATTATATCCGTTTCATTTTAATGTGGGTGGATTGCAGTGGTGTTCAACCTTCCACAGAATTAGCTCCTTTTTTAGCTCAGAAATCACTTCTATCCCAGAGTGCAGAGCTGCCTTGCACAGCCTTCTCCACTGTACCCGAATAATAGCCCAGAGCCTGCTGCGCTTCAGATCTTCAGAAATTCTTGCTGAGCAGCAAAGTATCATTCTTGCACTTAGCATATTTCCCCACTGTCATTAGTTTATGTCCTATTGAAATGAGACATCAGAATGCTGGAAGTTATTGTGTGTCTGGCCTGATAGCTCCTGCAGCTTTCCAGCATCTGGGAGGTTTCTTGATATTGGCACTTCTTATAGGCACTGCTTTACTTTTTGTGCTCATTTTCATTTGTAAACAGAGAGCTGACTGTTATGGCGGATGCATTCCAGGTTTAACTGGAAAACTTGATAGTAGTATTCATAATAAGGGGCAGATATGCTTCCCAGATGGATTTCTGTAGTTCTCCTTCCACCTTTTTTTTTCCTTACACAAAATGACTTCATGGGACCCCCCTCTATTACTGTTCAGCAGCCAAACTTTAAAGTGAGAACTCTCAGGTTCTCATTGTAACAGTTTGTCTGCTTGGCCCAGCTCTGAGAACTCTTTACCCTACGGTAAACAAATGCCTGCTTTTTCTGTTGCTGGTTTCTTTTTTTTTCTTCCCCTCCAGAGAGTGCACTTACTCAGCCTGTTTGCTGTCACTTTGAAATGTCAGAGATGCCATTTGGACATTACTTTGCAGGAAAACAATGACAGGTCAAGAAAAACCCACAGGTTTTAAAGAAGCAGAGCTCTAGTACAGTCCAGTGTTTCTCAGTATCTAAATGACATCAAGTACCAGCTGAGACAAGGATATAAATTTCACAGTAACAAAGAGGAAATGGGTGAGCCAGATGGTGCTGTACCATCTCACCCATTTCAAGGGTTTTTTTAATTCCACATTCAGATTGAAGAATAATTCATGGCACGAATATTAACTGTTGTCAGCAAATCACTTAATAACTGAAAGCTATTACTGTGAATGTCTACTTCTGCTTTTTGAGTAGGATAGACCCCCCCTAACCCGAATGGGCCAAGAAACATACAATTGGTGCAATCCTAACAGAGATTCATAGAATGGTCAGGGTTGGAAGGGACCTTAAAGATCATCTAGGTCCCACCCTTTTGCCATGGGCAGGATGGGTGTTTCTGTCCCTTTATTTAGCTCCATCAAACACTTTTGAAAGTCTTTCAGTGTCTTTAAACCCTTTTCTTTTTAACTGAAGACTAAAATAGGGAGTGAGTGCCACTAGGAAATGAAAGTCCAGGTAGGGAGCAATTACATATATGAGCTGTTTCAAGAAGTGGGTGGGTGTAACTTGAGGTGTTGGCGAAGAATTGGAAGTCTGGTTTGTCTCTGGCCAGGTGCAGGTAGGTCACTGTATGGTGCTAACAGCAAAGCACAGCCTGGGATTTAAAGAGAGGATGTGTTTGCTTGCCTGGCCCTGTGGCTTCTGCTTGCAGGAAAATCGCTTTTATTAGCTATAGAAGAGGGAAAAAAAAAATTGAATTGCTTGAGCGCAGAAGAGAATTTTTATGTGGGGCAAAGAGAGGAAATGTGTTTGACGGCTTTTGAAGTCCTGGTTTGATGGATGGTTATGTCTGACCTTTGTCTGCAGAGGCGCTGAGAAGAAAGTGAACCAGCAGCTAAAATCTCAGGAGAAACCGGTGGAAGAAGAGGGAGAGAGAGGAGCTTTTGTCCAGGGCTCTTGGCAGCCTCCCCAAGGCATGGCAGCAGTGCTGATGTGCCAGAGGCACAGCTCCAGCCTGTCCCTGAGATCATCCCAGGCTTTCCCAGCCAGGGCAAGGAATCCAGTGTTGGTCAGCCCAGCTAGGCTTTGAAGTTTAAAAGAGGGAAACAGGGGAAGAAGCAAGAAAGAATTGCTGGAGAGCTGCAGTGTCTGCACTGGTATGAATCTCCTATGGGAAGCTGTGCTGGAGTCTGGCAGCAGCCAGTGGAGGTGGGATGGTTTCAGGGTCAGTCTGTGGCCCGACTGTGCTGGAACAAATGACTGGGATGAGAGGATGTTGTAGTAAATCTTGGATTTGTGTGGGTAATGGCATGACAAACAGTGATTAAAAACTACTCCTCTAAATCCGTCTGATCTCCTGAATGATTTGCCACAGCCCTTCTTTCCCTCAAGCATTGCTTTGTGTTTCCCAAAAGCCCCCTCAAAGGTGGGATGGGCTCAGAAGTTGCTTATAGTTAGCAATGAGATCTGAATCCCAAATTGTGGTCTCTGAATTTTTATCCTCTTGTATTTTATGTTTCCAGGGGCTATATTAATGTAATGTAGCAGTAAACCTTTTGTCTACACCGGTTTGATCACCTAGTTTTCTTTACAGAAGTTCTGCAGTGCTCACTTGTTACAATTATCTCTCTAATGCTCTAAGAAATAGCTTTTGTTTTGAATGCTACAGCTGCTACATTTTATTTTTGCAGTGGTGGAACAGGTTTTGTTTAAACAGAACTCCTGATCCACCTCATTTGCTCCTCATTTCCATCAATTTCTTCCTGTTGCATCTGAGGCGCAGTAACTTCATTTAACTGAATTTGCCTTTCAAAAAGCTACAACTCTCTGGTGCTGGTCCTAATTTGGACCCTTCTTTGGGACAAGCTTTTTCCAGTGGATAATTACCCCCCCTCTCACTTTTCCTAATGATATATGCAAAAAATCCTGGCGAAGTGCAGGTGATTGGTTAAGTGAACTGAATTTTATTTTTTTTACTCAAACTCAGGGAAGGATAATTTTTATCACACTCCTGGTACTGCTGCTCGCTAGACTATACACATTCTGCTTCTCTGCTGTGAAATGCAGATTATGTGTCATGCTTGTGCTGTTTAAACATCTAGTCATATCCCGTTGGGGACAAAAGGAGTTTTCTATCCTTTTCTAAGGTCAGATTCATTTACTTCACTTCCTGAAATTAGGCTTAGGTTTAAGTGCAGCATACCCGAATATATACAAGCGTTGAACTAAGACCTCTAGAGGAGGGGGTTATAATCTCTGTAGGACCTGCAAAATCTGGGGATGTTTTCTTCTGCAGAGGGAATACAATTTTCTGGAAAGTTCACTGCTGACTTTGAGGTATTTCTGTAGCCTTGCCTGTGAGGGAGCTCCTTCATAAGGTTTGGGGTGAGCTGGGAGCCAAGGGAGACCCCAGAACCTTCAAGTCTTCGAGAGCAGCCCCCCAGGGTTTGGGCAGAGCAGGGAGCTGGTAACAGGGTCCAGCAGCTCATAGACAGAGAGGAACCTCACTGGTGGGGGCCATGCAGGGCATCAGCAGCAGGAGAGAGGACAGGAGCAGCAGGGTGGGGCTGGGGACATGGATGACTACAAAGCAGGTTCAGAGCCTGTGCTAGGAGACAGGGATGAAAACAGACAATTACACAGCTCAGGTGAGGAGTGGGAGTCCAGCCTGAGTTTATCCAGAGCTTCTGCACTGTGGCCAAAAGTTTGGTTGGGGGTTCCAGGTGAGGATGGTCAGGGTGACTGAGAGCCTTGGAGTGCACTCAGGGCTCTGACACTGTTTAGTTGTGCTCTGTGTGTAGGGAAATGTTTTCATTAGGTCAATTAATTGTGATTGATTTTCTGATTGCATTTAGGGAAAGACCATTAATTTTAAAAGACCTAAAGAGACACAGGCTCTTTCTTCCTGTGTGGTACACGGGGGACATGGATCTCATATTGCCCAACTCCCAGGTACCGCCTTGCCCAGCTCCTGTGGGTCAGCCACTGGCTGCAGCTACCAAACTCCCTGGCTGGCACCAGGAGTATCAGCAAGGAAAGTGCTGGGACCAGGCAGAAAAAGACACTCAGTGTGAAGCTGTGTGAAAGAAACAGCACTTGAGCAAAGTGAAGGAGCAGTGTTTGAAGTCAGGTGGAAAAAGGAGGGTGCATTGGGTGCTGAAGTGTTAATTTGGCTAGCAATGACAGTGGGTGTATTTTGCACTGGTTCTTTGATTTGTTTGCAATTACAGCCTCTGGTTAACAATTCTGGGTTATTTTGCATGATTTGAACCGGTGCAATGGTCTCTCCTTTGGCCTCTGCTGTGTCTGATGGAATAAGTAATTACTTGTGTCACCCAAAGGTATTTCAAAGAAATAAGTACAGGCAAAGAAGGAACAAAGCCCTTTTGGTTATCAGCAGTACAATGTAATCCTTTCTGCAAATAATTACTGGTTTCCACCTTCTTCTCCTAGGGCTTGAAATGCTGTGTGAGCAAGCTGCAGGCAGAGTTCAAAAGAGTAGTCCTTATGCAGCTGGTTCTGGAGGGAAGGACTAACAAGAAAACCCAAAGGCAGTGAAAAGGAAGGAATTTTGGGATTATGTTGCCACAAACACTTGACATGAGCAGTTTTGGTCGATTCCCAAAGGAATGGGTCTTGCAGATTATTGTCAGCTTCCTTCTTTTTTTGGTCTGTCAGCCTTTTCCAGCAACAGGTAAAGTGTTGTTTCTTGCTTTCCTTTCGCACAGTCACTGCCACACAGGTTACTGCTTGTTTTCAGCTCCCCAATAAACATCTGCTGAACCTTGGTGACACTCTAAAATTTTACAGGGGTGTTGGCAATATGTGAGGAAGGAAATAAGCCCCAAGCTTTGCTGCTGAAGGGATGTTATTTGCTGCAAAAGCAGGGGGCAGAGAAAAGGTGCAGCAGAAGCAGCGAAGATTGAAAGATGAGCATTTAGCATAAAATAAACTAACTTTAGCTGAGGCAATCATGAAACTCTCAGCAGCAGGGTTATGGTGAGGGTTTCGGGATGCAGGGAATAACAGGATGCACGTGAGGTGCTCCATTTCAGTGTCACATCCATGTGTGACAGGCAGGGTAAATATTCCCCCAGAATCCAGCACTACCTCTCTGGCCATGGAGGGCTTTGCTTGGAAATGGCAGTGCACCACCAACAAGGATCAAGAGTTGTGAACACTTCAACTTAAATTAACCTGGGAAAGGGCAGGATACTCTGGTAGCTTGGGAGCTATTTTGAACTCTCGGGTAAACACCGTTTAGACTTGTGTAAATTTGTAGGAGATATTTTGACAAAAGTACTATTTACCCAAGTTAATATGTGCTTTATTGTGCTGCGTGCTCCATATGTATTTGATCAGTCTGCACATTGTTTACTTAGACTCTACCTCTGATGGTTTCAAGATATCCAGACCACTGGAGGTAGCATATTTTCAGTTTAACTCAGATTTAAGACAGTGCTAATGGATTGAAATCATCTAACATGAGTGATTTTGAGTGACAGATTGCCCGACCCATTTCTCCCTAGAGTCAGGAGAAGCTCCTTAGATGTTTAATCCATTGGGTCAGGGCCTCTCTGCTGATGGAGGGAGAAGTAAATATACCTAGAGTAACGGTTTTCCTTTTTTAAAAATGTGTTATTTTCTGGGTGCTTGTTAAAAAGCCTGCGCTAATATTGCTGAGGGGTGCTGCTCTTTTGCTTTATTTTTCCTGGAAGTACATTTCCTAGTGATGGCCCTTGGATCCTCCTGGGAGTCAGGAGTAGTCTGTTTCATAGCCAGTAAATATTCTTGGCAGTATAAAACTCACCAGAGCCATTTGTCTCGCAAGACAATCTTGACAAGCCATCCATGAATATAGCTTAGGAATTATTAATTGCAGGTCAGGAAGAGGTGGGGAATAATGGAGAAATTCACTCTTTCTGTTTGGTTTTGGGTTTTTTGGTGTGTTTATGCCAGGGAACGGGAGAATAAGGGGCTCCACAATAGTCCTGGTCTATTGCGTCCTTCAGCTTGTCCCACCCCTGGCTATTCATTCCTCTTGTCTATCCAAAAGGGCATTATCTATTCTTCCGAAGAAGTTTGTAAAGTTTCAGTTTTGTCCTGGTTTTGGGAGAAGTTGCCTGGGAAAGGCTTAGAAATTCGTGATTGAACTGAATTGTTTTCATTTAGTCCAAGTTCCTCGAGGTTCCTTCTTCACCCAGCTACTAATTTCAGAGCTTGCTTGTCCTTGTCCCTCTCAGGCAGTCCCATTTGTTTGTTTTTCCTGCATCTATTCCTCTCTTTGTTGGTTTTTGGAGTGATTGTGATGGGACTAGAATGAGGCCTGGTAGGCAGTGCCATAGAAGTAAGTCTTCATTTGAATGACTTTGCTTTGTTATGATTTATTGCTTTTCAAGCGTTGTGTGCATGTGAGAGATGAAAAGGAGATGCTCTGTGGGCTGTTCCACTGCTCCACTTGCAAAGAGGAGAATTCAGTTCAAAAGGAAAAGGTACAGTCAGCCTCCAGCTAAAGCATCCAGCATTAGCAGGTGATGGCAGGTATGGCATCACCGTGTGCTTATCTACCATAATTAGTAGATACTAATTTCTACCATATTAGGCAGCCATATCTCTGTTTATTCCCTCCATTGCCATGATCAGACAAATCACAGCAGATCTTGCTGTTCCTGCTTAGGGCTGTGTCAATATCCAGCCACGAGACTACAAAGGTGTGTTCTCTTCCAGGATGTAATTATCTTAAAAGCAACTGTCAGAGCTGCCTCTTAATGAGCCTTCTTGTTGTCAGCACCGAGCCTGGCTCTCTGCTTCCCAGAGCACAACGCTGTGAGGGGCTGTTCTTGTGCCTGAGGTGATGGCAGCCCCAAGCTGCCCCACACTGCACTGAGTGTCTGGAACACCTTTTGGATGATCGGCCTGACTTTGTGCTCACTGCTGAGAATTTCTGTGTGGCGTCCTCAGCACGAGGAAGAGACACCCAACACAGGAAAAGAGTCAAATTTGAGCCAGCGTCAGCTAAACAGCGGGACAAATCTCACCCTGACAACTCTTTGGCTCATGAGAAAACAAAACTGTTCCTTACCTTGACTTACCCATCAAGTAATGCCCTAAATAGCCACCGAAATAGTTCCCTAGCCTCCAGAGCCTCGGCAGAGGGGATGACACGCCATGGCACGTGCTGCAGCAATGAGGCACTGGCTGCACTGGGCTGTGAGGCTGGGGGATACATCCGAGGCCTCGGTCTGCTTAGCGAGGGGGAGAGCACGCAGTGGATGTGGAGCCAGGGCTGCTCCAGCTGTGGCCCATGGGGCAGGAGCCAAAGATGTAATTCCATGGTGTTAACACTGCTCCAGCTCCCTGCAAATCCCAGCTCTGAGGCAGACTGGGATGCTGGAACAGCTTCTTTCAAAGAGCTCCTTGAATTCTTGCTTTAAAGCATCGCACTGCTCGTCCCTGTTGTCTGCCTGTAGTGTGACTGTCTGGGTGTTTATCCTGTGCCTCTGGAGCTGAGTGAAAAACCAGCACTCCAGATTGGGAGATAAAGGGGAGATAAGGCACTGTCCTGTGCCTAGTACTTCAGGCAGGCTGAAAGGCCCTACTTATTTTAACTCTGTGGCCCGAATAATACTGCTGGAGATACGAGCATTAGCCTTTTGATCCAGGGTCTTTACAGCAAAAACACCAGGCTGAAGGACCCTCCTTGTTGGATGTACACTCAGATACCAGGATCAACCTGCTACTTACCGTCATTTTTTTTCTTTAATAAAATCTTTCCTCTTTTATATTTCGAGTTAATCGAGCCTACACTCAGGGGTGCCCTTCAGCTCCTGTGAGTTAAGCTTTCCCTGATAACAGCCACCAAAGCTCCCCTCAAACCCTTCAGTCTCTCACAGCAATTTGTTTTAAACTGCAGAACTGACACTTTCCCTACGCTTTTGGAAAATGTTAATGGGGCCATCAAGGGTCTCTTCGGGGTGGGTACAGAGGGGTGAAAGCAATGGGTAACCATTTCCCAGGTGCATGGGTCCTGCTGGAGGGATTTCCAGGCAAGGGGAGGCTGTTTCCCAGGGTTTAACACCAGCTTGATAAGCCTGGTTTATCAGCAGAGCAAATTAGCTCCCTTCTATTCCCTAGGCTGAAATGGCTGTACCCCTGTGCTTGGCTAAGCCAAGCTTCCCCCCTTTTCTCCCCTGAGTGGAGGAATTCAATGTGCTGGGCAAGAAGAGGGCTCAGGGAAGGGGGTGCACTGTTTTTTGGGGTACTGTCACTGTCCCAACCTCGTAGTGCTCCCCAGGGCCTCTTGGGCCATGTCATCCTTAGCTGAGCACGCTCCCGACTCAGGAGTTGTTCTCTAAGGATGAGAAGGCACAAAGATGCTGACTCTGTGATTTTCCCCAAGCTTTGTGTTGAGTGTGTTTTTTTCTATTCTAGTGTCCCAAAATCCCAGTGCCAGGAAATTGTTTTTAATTGGTACTTTTTAAAAAAAGAGGACTTGATTCTTTTTACATCTTTTTTTATAACTTGATGGCAACATCTGTGTATATTTAATTCTTTAATGATATCTGTTATGGGGGACACTAAAGCTTGTTTTTCATGCTACTTAATTTTACTGTTTCGTCTCATGTTGGGTATTAGGCCTCACAGCATCTCGTAAATCACATTATCTAGAAACAAATAGGGAGATGGAAATGTCCTGGATTTCAGTCTTGTTCTGCCTTAGACTTAATTGATTAATCTGTTCTTGTTAATAACATAGACATTGACAGCTCTGTATTTTAATGATATTAATTTAGTATAGTTTGTCTACATTTAAAGCAGAAACTATCAAACCCCAAATGGAGCTAAATGTTGCCATGTGTGAAATTTATAATTTATTTAATTATAAGTTTTCTTAACCTGGGCTTCTAACTGCAGTTTTATCTGTTCTTACACCAGCTCTGATTAGTAACTCAGCTTCTCATTTTTATAATACTTTTGATTATCTTTGCTTCTTGAAAGAAGTCGGGTAATAAATCAATTTCTTTGCGTAGAGAGAAATAGATGAAATGTTTCTTTAGCACAGAAGGTGTTTATTTTAAGAATGTATGCGTATTGCCCTTGGTATATCTCATCCTTTGCTTTACTGCCCCTCCTGCAAGCCAAGTCAAACTGTTGTGAATCAGATTTTCAAAACTAATTTTGAGGAAGCTGGTGGGAGAAATGTGCTCAGAAATAAAGCCATGTCAAGATTTTAGTATGATTAAATGCAGAATACTTAAAGCATAATTCAGGTAATTTTCAAAATCAGATTGTCCAAGTCTGCAAAAGGTTTTTAACCTCCAGCCTCTCGACCAGAGGATTGTGAGGGTGTTAAATAAGACGACACATCTCTGTCCCAGCTGGATCAATATTTGAACTGCTTTTAGGTCTGCCTGTCACAGAGGAACAAGTAGATAAACGGTGTGAATTTCTAAGTAATATTTGCAATACCAGCTGCCAGGGATGTTGCTTCCTTCTAAACACAGAATCTGCTTGAATGTGATGCCTCCCCTGAAGACCTCTGAGGCAGGTGAGAGCCCTTGGGTGCAAGATGCTCATTCAAAGTGAAGGTGTGAGACCTTCAGGGCGTTGCACAGCACGTGGAGATGGGGGTTTCTGTCATCTGGGAACCTTCCCTGCAATCTGTAAATAAAAATAACCCTCACAGGGAAAGAAAAAACAAAGGCCTGCTGATGATGCGTCTGCTTTCACTGATAATTTGCTAAGGTATTAGACCTTCTGTAGTGATAAAAAACATCCTTGAAATCTGTGATCTGACCTAGTGCTTCATCTCATTTAGGTCAGTCTTGAAAAGTGATGTGTGGTGGGTTTTTTTTTATGTTTGTTGGGTTTTTGTTTTTGTTTTTTTTTTCTGAGCTGATTTTTATCACTCCCTCGACCTGTTTTTTATGGAGAAGGCTTCTGGGCTGGGAGATGGGAAGCACAGGCTGCAGTGAGTTTGCTGAGCTGAGTGAGAAGCCCCATGCCGAGCTCAGTGCGTGTGAGGTGCTGAGAGAGGGCAAACCGTGGCAGGGACCCGATGAGCCACATCTGTGCCTGTGAGCTGCTGTGAGCTCCCATGCTGGGGGGGCCTCTGCTCCCCAAACCAGCTGCTTCTTGTGCCTCTTTTCCCTTCTGAGAGCCCAGAGATCTGAGTCTCCCTCTCGCAGAGCAGTTATAAGGAGTGGAAACACTTTATAGGTGATGGCAGACCAAAGAGCTGCTAGGAGCAGGGAAGAAGAGGTGAGGGACAGGGAGATGAAGGATTCACTTGCCTGTCATCCTTGGTAGGCTGCTGCTGTGTGAAGTTTAGATGGCAAGTGCACAGATTTATGTGGACACCTACACCTTGGAAGCTGCCTGACAGCCTGGGTACCTTTGGTCCCCTGATGTGATTGTGCATCACATCAAACCTGTGGGATTTTGGCTGAGAAATGCCCCAAACACAAAACTACATTTATATCTCCCTGCTTGGGAAATATGCATCCATTTGAATTTGAAATCTGGGAAGACCCATCTGCATTTACCCTGACAGGTGACACACAGTGTTGCTTGAAATAGACTTCATGACGAATAAAATGTGTTTGTAAAGTAGTAGCTCACTGTCTGGTTTGATTTTTGGGCTCTGGCACATACTGTGAGGGGAGAGCGGATGCTGTCCTTGAGGTTTGATGCCTTGATTACATCCACCTAGTGAGGTGAGCTCTGAACTTCTGGTCAACTTGTGCTGAATTGCTCTCCCCTGACCTTCATCTGTACTGGCCAAGGAATGCAGGAGAAAAGAACTGCTGAGAGAAAACAATGGAGCCTGGAATATCTGCAGGGGAAGGAATTTTAAGTGACACCGTGGGGCACTGTGCATTTGCAGTTGGGCTTACTGCAAACCTTTGCAACTCAAAAGTGCTGTCCCTCCATATCTAACACTCCTACAGGCCCAATGCTTGTGGTGACCTTCCTGCCCGTGTCACCTCTCTGTCACAGAGCTAAAGGTGATTGCAGATTGAGGTTAACTCCCCCAGCTGCTGCCTGACTGTGCAATAGGCTTATCAGTGGAGCATGCATTTAATTATTTTCTTTTAGCAGATTTAGGGCTCGATCCTGCCCGAGCAGGGCAAGACCAGAAACGTCATCTCCTTGCTGTATCTCCACGTGCACAGAGGATGCTCTTCTGTTGGAAAAAGCTGATTGTATGACAGAGGCAGAGATTTCTTCCCGAAAACAGGGGATTTTTATGCTCAACAGACTAATTTGTCAAGCATTACCAAAAAAGAGTAGGTGAAAGAAGGGAACAAAATTCTGCTTTTCTTTGTCTACTTACATGTTAAAAGATTTCTATTTTTTTTTTTGGTCATAGAAGCATAAAACCCAGAGTAAACCACTTACAGGCTTACCTAGAAGGCTGTAGCTATTAGACAGTCATTAGTATTCCACTTACTTGTTTTGTGCTGCTTGAGCAATTATTTTATCTTATTGGGCCATCAGTTTGGGAGCAATTTCTTGACTCTCAAGCTACTATTTCTCTCTTTCAGACACACACATCGCATATTTCTGATATTCTCAAAGAAGCTGTGATGCTAGAAAAGCAGACAGAATCATTTCCTCAGCACTGTACTTTGCTGAACACTTTCCCCCCTCTGACTCCTTATAATTGTTGTTTGCATGGAAAAGTTTCTATACCCTGCCTTTTTGGCAGTAAACATTTGGGATGAATTTGTCATAAGGACAAATGCTGACCGAAGGGATTTTCTGCTCAGTTACTGGGCGGCTTTTGGGATAACCCATAGAAGTCTTCAAGACACTAAAATATGAAATCTTCTAATAAGTTTCCTTTCTAATTTTTTAAAAACAGTTTGGTTTTCTGTTTCATTGAATGGCTCTATTATTCATAGAAACATAGAATGGTTTGGGTTGGAAGGGGACCTGGAAGATCATCTAGTTCCACCATGCCCATGGAACTGCCATTAGCTAAAGTGAGTCAAATATTTGTTGGAAATTACTGATATTTTGCTCTGATACAATTTACAATGGCTACATAAAAGAAGTGTGCAAAAAAAATTTCATATTTTAAGGATTAAGTTAAAATGGACATTTAGTTGATCTCCGTGTGACCCACACCAAGCAGGACTAAATAGCAGAGTTTAGGGCTGTTTTGTGCCTTGAACAAGTTTGTCCTGCTGAGCCTGAAGACGCATGAGCATGGTACGGAGCAGGTATGGATGGGGCAGCTGTGCTAAACATTGCCCCACCTCCTGCAGGGCTACCTTGCTGCAGGTCTTGGGCAACTCCCCAGAAGGTGCAGGCCCACCCTGTCAGTGTCAGGAGATTCCCCAAGCACAGGTTGCTCCCAAAAGGGCACATTTGCCTGGAAGTCCTGGGAGAAGTATGAATGCTGAAAAATGGGGAAAGGCAGTGGAGCTGTAAGGCAGTCCCTTAAGTGATTAATCAAGCTGGGCTTGTAAGGAGAGCAGGTGAGTGAGTTTCTTTCCTTCGAGGTGAGTAATGTGACTTTTTTATTCAGTGTGTGTGCAAATTTAATTAAATGGTGACTCTCTTCTTCTCTGCCTCATTAGTGCTGACAACAGGTCCCTTCCCCAGCACGTGCTGCCGTAGAGATCTGTGGGTGGCCATGGGATTTGACCCTCCTGGCTATGGCAGTGTTTTACGAGGCAGGAACTGTAGCTCCTGGTCTGGTGAATGACCTGTTGAGATGCAGCCCTGACCACCTCACCCAAACCCCTGCCAAGTACCCCTGACAGCAAACTGATGAACCATCACAGTCTGGGCATTTGTATGGAAGTGCAGTGAATTGTTCATCCATGGCAAGGGGGTTGGAACTAGATGAGCTTTAAGGTCCTTCCCAGCCCAAACCATTCTATCTATGATTCTATGACTGTGCAGGTGGTGAATAAAGAAGACAGTCCAATTTCTTGAGTTAGGTGTTTGGCTGTGTATTTTAATTAGGAGCCTTCATCTTACGGCATTTGAGTTGCCTCAGGAGAAGCCAGCCACAGTGGGAATTGACCAGAAGCAGCAGCAGCAAAAAACCCCCCCAAACCCACCCCAAAACCTGATACAAAACCCTTCCAAAATACTAAACCTTGCAGTTCTGTCTTTTTAATTAAATATTATTTGAGTCAAAAAAGTATGTTTTCCACTAGTTCATGTGAGTGTCTTAATGCCTGAAAGTGGAGCTTCCCTGTTTCTGCACGGCTGTTTTTGGATGAACGTTTTTTGCATTATATCTGAATTAAACCTCTAAAATGTATTTTCAAGAGACAGTGAGGGGATGGATGCAGGAACAGAGGATGTGAGTTGGAACAGGAGCCCAGCTGGAGTTTGAAATAGGGATTGAGGGCAGTACCTCATGTCCTTTATGTGAGCTCCAGTGCATCCTTTCAGTTAGGGTTGGGCTGGTCCCTGCGTGCCTTGGGACTGTGTGTATTCTGACAGTCTCACGTGGGATTGGGATTATGTGGGCGCTGTATTCTCATTCCTTGGAAATGCCATCGTAGGAGGGTCCCCCAGCAAGGACCCCCTCCCCTCTGTACCGTGGGATTGTTTTAACAGCAGCTTTATTTCACCCCTAGCACTCAGCCCCTCCACCAGGGTAAGGCTCACAGGGACTGCATGGGATGGGGCACAGGGATGTTCCTGGACAAATAGCTCCCAGGCAGGGCGGTTCTGGCAGGGGCTGGGCTCTCTGCACGTTGCCAGCTTGCCTGAGCAAGGGGGAATTTGGATGAGATGCCATCACTTCCTGAGCTGTAACCAGGGATGGCAGGACTGGGAGCAGGTGTTCAAGACAAACCTTAATGGTCAGTGCTGCCAAAGGAGACTGATCCACTTTTTGCCTACTCATGATATGTGTTCAGCATGAGATACAGCGTGGTTTTCCATTTTTGCCTCTATTTTGGGATTTTAGAGGTTTGGCACTGCAAAGGACGCAACTGCCCAGTTACCTGTTTGCAGCCAGTGCTGTTTTTAAAATGCTGATCAGAGTTCTGTGGAGCAGCATTCCCTCTCGTCATTCAGTGTGGAATGCAGCTTGTTTGGGATTCCTGTTCTGCCTCAGGTAGCCTCAGTTATTTCATATTCATTGGCACCAACCTCAATTTAAGATATGTTACCTGCACTTCCCAGACTGCTGTGGTTAAAAAGATCCTGTGCTGTGATACCTCATCTATTTGCTAAATCCCATCTGAAACTGTCCTTGTTTGCAAGCCATTCTGCTTTCCAGTGCTTCAGACCTAAGATGGGAGTGAAAGTGAGGCAATTTTGAAGGCTTCCATTCCTGATGTTCTCCTGCTAGCAAAGGCTGTGACCCATTCCCTACGTGCCACCTGAGGCAGGAGCATTCAGGTGAGCTCAGAAATGCGTGGTTGTGCCTTGTCAGTCTGTCATCATGTCTGAAAGATTGATAGGGTATGGTCAGGAATAAATATATGGCATTTATATAGAGCCTCCCTTGAATATAAAGCAATCCAGTAATTCCTGAAATAAAAGAGAAGTGCAGGAGGGGGAAGATGGGAGAGTCAAATCCTGGCTCACAAGAGGTTATTTCCTTTGGAAAGAAGCCAGCCACTATGTAAATAGAAGCAGAGGCAGGTAATGAAACAGAAAATAGGCACTTAATCCTGCTCTCCTGGAGGTTTTGTGGCAAATCCGTAATTGCTGTCCGTGGGGGGGTGGATGAGCCTACTAGACCAGCACCAAAGCCTTGTGATACTTTGGCAATTAGAGGTATTGCCATATTTCCAGCAAAGGTTTAGCTTGTGGCTCAGGGAACCCAAAACCTGATGAATAACTTTCCCCCAGACAGTGAAGAATCACATATTTTTCTCTTATCTCTTATCACATATTTATCTCTTATCTTTATTCTCTTATTCTTTTCCATTTAAAGATAAAAGTGGCAGTAGCTGCTTTTCTCTGTTTCGGCTTGGAGTAGTAGTTTACATAAAATATACAGATTAATACAGGACTAAGGCTCCAAGAATAAATCACCCCACGTGTTAACATGGAGGGCTGCTGAGTAATCCCCCCCAGGCACACAGATAAGGCTTGTAAGATAATATGGTAACCCTCTGTGTGTAAATTCTGATTTTCCCATAAAAATCTGTTCTTTTTCAATTTCCCCGGACTTTACACGTGCACTGCCATTGTCTGGAGATAAGCCCACACAATTGCTCAAGAGGAAATTGTTGGTGCAGGTAAAATGTCCTGTGGTGAGCTTCTCAAAGTCTGCTGAGCTTTACTTCCTTTTCATCTTTAGAGCTGGATTCAAGCTCTGAACTCTCTGCCCAACTCTTGACTTCTCCAAGGCTCAGTGATTTTTACAGTTCAAAGATTTAGGGGTTCAGCTGGAGACGTTTTTCTGCGGATTCTTTTTTGAAATGCCCTCTTCAGAAGTGTCTCTGTTGCATGCCTGCAGCTGAGAGGCATAGATAGTGCGGGAAAAGTCCTGTCCCGAGTCTGGAATGTTGCCTCTTCTTCAAAATCAAGAATGGTTTCCTGATAATACTTTCTTTTCATGTTTCCTTTCATAATGCATTACTGGAAGCTTTTCTTTATTTTGATCTTTTTAGGACTACAACCCTCTCCATTCCACAAATCCTCCCCTATTGCTTTGTAGGGACTGTATGGGGGTTTTTAGGGCTCACCCTTTAATGCTTTCTAGGACTCTGGTTTTGCCTTCTAGGCTTCTCCCCCTGATTTTTGATTTCTAGGAATCAAAAATTTTCTGCAATTTGTAGGAACCCATTTGTTTTGTTTTCTAAAAATTCTCTTCTTTTGCTTTTTAGCATTGCTCCTTGTTGCTTTCTAGGAATATTTTATGTTGTCTAGGACTCCTGGGATGCATCTGTAGTAATTGTCCACATTTTCTAAGATTGCACCAGTTTAAATCTCCAAGACATCACACCCCAGGAACTTTCCAGGCTTATGCTTCCCCCCTGGTCTCTGGGAAACCCCCATGTCTCCTTTCCCCATCCATTTCCTAGGAATGCTCCCAACCTGCTGCCTGTGAATTTCTGCTCTGCTTTCCAGCAGTTCCTCGTTGCTTTCTAGGACTGCCTACCTATAAGGAAATCCTCTGAGCTTCCTAGGAGGAGTTCCTAATTTGCTTTGTAGGAATGCCTTATTTGCTTCCTAGTGGTTTGTCCTTCCTTTTCCAGGGATGGTGCCTTTTGAGGAAATCTCGGTTTTCTTTCTGGCAATTAATTCCCTGTTTGCTTTTCCAGATTCCCCCCACATCTTTGCAGGAGACCCCTCAGTTGCTTTCTGTCACTTGCTTTGTTAATGACTCCCACTTGCCTTCTAGGAAGCCTCCTCTCTTAGATAAATTCAGTCTCATACCTGGGAATTCCTCTCTGCTTTCAGGGAATTCCCTGCTGTGCTTTCAAGGAATTTTCTCTTTTCATTCCAGCAGCTCTCCAGTGCTTTCTGGAAGGTCCAGTGTTCTTCCTACCATTTATAAACTGCGTCTCTTTTCCTAGAGGGTTTATTTTGCTCTTCTGCTTGCTTTGAATTCTCTGCTGCTGTCGAGAATGTATTGCTTGCTTTTCTTAGAAGTCCTCATCTATTTTCTAGTAATTCCCTTCTTCCTTTCCAGGACACATTTTTTCGAAAGCTGCCAAAGTGACACTTCTAAGTAACTGACCTGTTTTTAAAGCCCTCCTTTGGCTTTCAGAGGGTTGAAAGTCATTGATGTTTTTAATGAAAGGCGGCTCAGAGAACAAGTAAAGATCAGGATATCCTCAATCGCTAAATAAGTGGAGAATCCAGTCTCAAAAATTCTTTACAGACAGATTCTCCACGATTTTAACTGGAATTTCTTCATGCCAATAAAAGTGTGCATGCCATATTGGTTTTGTAAATATCTCTGCCTCCAATTTAACTTGAACTTTAGCCAGGGCACGTCAGGTGGTAGAGTTAAGAATACAGCATTTTTAAACAAAAAGTGGAATCTCCTTTTTCTTCATGTAGCTGCTTTACCCAGTAAGGAGGCTTTGCTGGCACAACAACGCAGGCCAAGATGATGACTTGGTTTTGGCACAGAGGCAGAACTCTGCAGCGTGAACCGAGCCTCAGCTGCTCAGTGATTAGCGCTCAGTGACACCAAACACTTTTAGGCTGCATTAATTTTAGCAGGATTTGTGAAATCTGGGCAGCTAAGTAAATAAGACTATCAAAGAGATATGCCTCAGGGTGGTAATTCTGCAGAAAAGCATAGCATCTCTTAATTTTCTTTTCTGAAGTACAATGGGATGTTATCTTGCTGTAGCATGAGGGTCAAATAGAAATTATTCGCAAGCCCCAAAACCACAATGCAAAATGCTTAGGACTTTACATTTAATGCAATACCAAAATCCACTGGTTTTTCAAAACTTGAACCTCCTAGTACAAAACCACAACAAGTTTAAATGTTTTAATCTTTTTTTTTTTTCTCTCTCATTGCTGCAGACATTTAACTTGAAATCACCAAATGACAGTGAGAAATGTCAAGGTAGCTTGTTTGTTGTTTACCTGATGCAATTTAAGTGGTGCTGACATCACACACTGACCACGTTGTCAGCTAAAGATAAGTTTTAGTTCATCCACCACTGTCAGCTAAGCATTCCCTTATCATCTTTCGCAGCTATTTGTTTGGATATGATTAAATTATTCAGGCTTCGGTTTGTTTAATCTTTCAGGTCACTGCTACCAAAAGAGATAAGGAGGTTTATTAAGAGTGCATGTACAATGATGTTGGGGGGGGGCAAATACGGATGGAGAGTGTTTGTGGAGCTTATCTTTATTCATGAAGCCCTTGAGGGTGACGGGAAAGGGTACCAGGAATCCGCACAGGCTGCCGGCTCCTGCAGTCATATTTAACTTGCTCGTCCTGGGTGCCTGAGCTAATGCACACTCGGGGCTGTGCCAAGCCTGGCGCTCTGCCTCCCCTGCATTATTAATGCTCCCAGAAGGGCTCGCGTTCCTGTGCTGCTGCCGGAGGTGACACTGCCAATGCTGCCTCTCTGCAGGGCTCTCAGAGCCGTGACATTGGGGCTCTCTGAATGGTGTTAGTGCTGAGCAGGCACAGCTGGAGGAAAGCAGTGCCTGCTGTTTGCCAGTGCTGCCAATGGCTGCGTTCCAGAAGCACAGGCCTCTTGGAATTCTGATCTATTTAATTAGAGAGAGAGCGACACATGCACAGATAGCGAAGCAAATCTGACCACTGTCATCCACAGTGTAATCACACCCTGTGTCTTAGTATTTGTGCCTCTATCCTTTCTTAAAACTGAAAAAATAATTTAAAAAACCCCCCTGCAGAGTCTTCTAGGCATTTTTAAAAATTATAATTTTCTAGTGCTTATCAGTGCAGACAAAAATGTAAGACATGTATATGGGCAGCGTAGAAGCTCTGAGATAAGACAATTCCTCACAATTATTTAAAACTGATCTCGTGGATTTTTGAACCAGATTCTTTGCTCATTTGGCACTTATAGCACCATGGATAGATTTATTTTGGTATGTTCTTTTTTTACTGTTGCTGGGTGGTTTCAAAGAGCATATCCAAACAAGCTGCCCACTCAAAGCAATGATGGCTCACTTGCCTGTTTTCTATTTTTCTTTTTTTTTTCATCTGCAGCATTTGGCCTATTTCCAGTAGGGTAGAGACAGCTGATCCTTTGGAAGCTTGGGTACTGGACTCTTTCTTTGTTTATTCCCCCTGCTGCATAATCCTTTGAAAGAGCAGATATTGTGTTGACATGAGGTTTTCACAGCCAGGTTGTGCGATGTTGGTAAAGTGCGTGTGTAATGTGATATTCCTGCAATAAATTTGTGCAATTGCATTATGTTCCACTAAAGGCAGATGAGGGAAGCAGTTGTTTAAATTAGAACAGTTTTTTTCCAATTTGGGAGGAATTTTGGGCCGCCAAAAATTCTTCCCGTCCAAGGGGAGTGTTGCTTCTGGGCACAAAATATGTGCCAGAATCTCTATTCAATAGGTCAATGCAAGATCAAACCCTGGCCTGCTTGCCTCTCCCAAAAGAGTAATAAAGGAAACCAAACAGATTGCCCCAATATCAGTATGGTACTGCCGACCTCAGGCTTTACCAAATTGCAGGACTAGCTTAAAAGTCAATACATACCTTGTGGCTTTTTTGCTTTTTCCCCAAGAGCTATCTCATAACAAGTGGGTAATTTGAATTTTTACTCTTTCTTCCACAATGAGGTTTAAAACCCTATTTCTTCTTAAAAAAAAAAACCAAAAAAACCAGAAGAAAGTGAGATTTGCTGATAATAGACCTCAAAGAAAGGCACAAATTATCACGAGACTTGTGATTAGAAGTGGGGTAACATGCTGTTGTTAGTTTTGCATGTGTATTCCTTTGGGTTTCAAATATACCAGCACCTGTCTAGAAATCTAATTGCCTGGGCTTTCGTTCATTTAATTTAACCATCACTTCTTGCCTCCCCGTGGCTGATGCTGTCACCTTCCTCACTATCACGCCACGGAGGGCTGTTAGCAGGCACGGGCACAGGATTAATGCGAGCCCCTTCTCAATACTGCTGCCGTGTTAGGCCTTCTAGGTGCAAGGAGCAATTTCATCCTCATCTGTTACTAATGTAAAATCGCTGGAAAAGTCAATTTTTAATTAAAAGTGGAAAAACAACAGGACAGCTACACCTTAAGATGTGATAGGTTTAGGTCACACTTCACCCGGAGATCAGCGTTTCGTGCTGAGCCCTCGGTGCGTGTCGTGCCTGAGCAGATCAGCAGTAATTCCACCTAATGAAGTGGGTAATTCAGGTAAGAGGGAAGTGGTCAACCGGGCAAGTAAAACATCATTTTTAATTGCCACGAGAGATGTTTACAACCTTGCATACATCAGAGGGCTGTGATACCACAGGAGCCTTGGAAAAGGTGTGTTCTGTAAAACAAGCCTATCGTCTTCTCACAACACCTGGTATTTTTTTAAAAACCAGTAAAATAAGATGTCTTTCAAACAGGTGCTGAAGAACATTTGTGCTGAGCTTCCTGTAAAGCACATGAGATTTCTCACCTTGCAGGGGAATGGCCCTGGAGAGCTTTGTGGAGACGATGCAGCTTCTGTATGGGAGTGCTAACTATTACATATTAATGGCATAATTTGTCATTAGGTGATTAGTGCAGCACACCCCTGTGGTGACAGCCAAATGTTTGTCACATTACTAGGAGCAGAGATTTTCCTGAAAGGTGGCAGTGAGGAAGGAGGGTGAGCAGTGAAATGTTACCCTGGAGGAAAACAGCTCCTTGGCATTAAAACATTATAAACAAGTGCCTGTCTCCTGCTTCAGACCAAGGCTGCTTCTAAACCACATCAGATCCCCTTCCTGCGTCAGGTTCTGCGTGCAAATTAAGAACAGAAGTAGCACTGATTGTAGGGAAAAAGATAAAGCCCGAAATGACCCTGTATGGATCTGAGCGCTGCTTGCCAGCAGCCAAAATATTTGTTTCACATTGAATTAGGCCCCTCAGATCTGTCCTGGCAACAAAGGACAATGAGCAGCTCTACTGTGGGTTACTGTAATCATTCGGAATAATCTTGGTGTCCTATTTAAACAATTAATATGCCTAAGGTGAATCCTCAATATCCCTTCCTGCCGTGCCCTTTAACTCTTTTTCTCTCTCCAGCAGCTGCTGTTAAGTTGACTCAGCAAGGTTGTGAGTTCAGGCTTTGGGGGATCACAGAGCTTTTGCTGCTGCCACACTGCTGCTGGTGTAAGTGATGGGGGGAGGAATGATGGCTGCTGCAATCAGTATTCAAAATGTTTGTCTACAAGCTGAGTGACTCATTAATTACAGGCTATAAAATGCTACATTGCTTCTCCTGTCCTGCTCAATCTAATTTGCAGGCATTTAGCTCAGCCTTCTCCAGACAACACATTGATGCAGACAGTGAAAAAATACTCAGTGAAATCACTGCTGTAGCTCTGTCAATTTGCCTCATCCTTGAATTGGTCCCACAGGAGGAGAGGTGAAATATAAAACTAAAGTGAGGGCATGAATTATCACGGACAGTTTCTGATGGGTGACGACTGTTTGTCCTTCTTCCCTTCACACTTCTTTGCAAGTGGGATTACTCTTTCATTTCAGGCAGCTAAAACCGGGTTCGATCTTCTTGGTTACTAAATGTTGTCATAAAGAATTTTTTCTTTTTATTTTGTCTTCGATATCTCCAAGGACGGAGATTCCACAGCATCTCTAGGCAACCTGCTCCACTGCTTGACCACTCACAGCAAAAAGCTGATTCATGAGTTTAGGTGGAATTTCATGTCTTTTAATTTGTATCCCTTTTGTCTTGTCCTGCCACTGAACACGAATGACAAGAGCCTGCTTCCCTCTTCTCCAGGCTGACCAGTCTCAGCTCTCTCAACCTCTTTTTGTGTGGGATATGCTCCAGTTCTTTCCTCATATTTCTAGCCTTTGCTGAAATTACTTGTATATTGTGCTTTTTTCCTTTCTTGTTACCTTAAAGGAAGCTTACATGATGTGGCTAATTAATGTCTATGACAGTAGCCGAAAACTTGGCGGGACATAATTTTTAATGTCATTGTTACACAGAAACTTTGAGCACTGAGGTTTGTCCTCACCCGACAACATGCTGTCCAACAGGAAAAATGCCTATTGAGGTGTTCCTGCAGTAAACCAAGGAAGTCTCGTCAGAGGTGAATGCTGAGATAACATATTGCTCCAAATATTCTTTATGGATTCTTAGATGAACAAAAGGTACTAAAGTCAGCAGGTCTTTATTTATTACCTCTGATGTGCAGTTGTGTGAGCTGTGCACAGAAGAGTTCACGCTGTTAAATTTACAGATTCAGAGCCTCCACCCCCACAGGGCTGTGCTGTTGCACATTCAAGAGATCCAACTCCTTAAGGTGAATACATTTTTCTTTTGAATCTCTGTCTTATCAGAAATCAAAGTAAACCCAGATTTGCTTAGTCTTTCTTTACTGAAAAACTGTAGTTTTGTTTGCAGTTGAAACTGTGATTCATCTGGGTTGCCAGGAGTATATCTTAAAATGGGGCATCATAGAGAGATAGCAGTGCACTTGGGATGTAAGAGGGAGACAGAAACTGGAATGTACCTGACAAATATCTGCCTGGCTCACTGCTTATCCACCAAAACAAAAGCTTAAGGCTCTGTGTTTGTTTATTTGACAATCACGGAATTATTCGGGTTGGAAAGATCGGGTAGAGCAGCTTAAGCAGGGCTGTATCTGGATGAGTTTCAAGCAGCAACACGTGGAGAATCTAAAAGATCTCTTGGACAACTGTTACTGTGTTTGACCACCTCCAAAGTACAAAAAACACCAAACACACCAAACCCTTACATTCTCTAAAAGGAGAAAAAGAACCTTTCTCCCTTTCCATTTCCATAGCAGGTTCCTTGTGCTGACATCATGGTAAGAAGTTTCTTCAAGTAGGAAATGTTAAGGTAGATCCACTGACAGTTGTGGAATTGTGGTTAAAAGGTGGTAGAAAATTGTGAAGTGTTAGAAAAGTGCTTGGGAAACTGTGTGAGAGGTGCTGTATATAATAATGTTTTCCTCTGAATGGATTTTTACAGCTAGACTTAGAGGAACCGGGCTGAATTCAGGCCCAGTTGGACAAACAGACTAAACTGATAAAAACGTCCTTTAAGATAAAGTCATGGCAACCTGTAGATGTAACCTTAAAAGTGGGACAACAACAGATGCTCAGAGAAGCTTTTCCAATCTAATTTATTCTCATATTTGCTAATCCCTCTCGCTTAACAATAATACTTTAAAAAAACCCCAACAGCTAAAACCATCCAACCTTTTCCCTGTGAGAAAAATCAGCTCCAACTGAGAAATCCTCAATTCCTCTAAGGAACAAATCTCTATCTTTTGTATTGTTTTGGGTTTTATAGAACAGTGCATGGTTTGTTTTAACACCCCACTTCCATTCATTGCCTATCAGTCCGGTGAATTCCCAAAGGAGAGAGAAAAAATATCATTCTCTTCCATTTATCTGGGTCATTTCAGCTTGCTATTCAAACTTATCTCCAGTTTTTGCCCTTGTGAACTTTTAGGTGAATTGGTTTAAGTAAAACCCATTAACCAGTTGATTTCAGCAATCCCCATTATTTGTCTGCAGTAGCTCTGCAGTGAATATGAGGCTGTGTCATTTCTGCCTTTTGTGCTGACCCTTTTCCCAGTAAAACCAAAGCAGACAGCAGGAAGATTTCCATACAAGTTCTAGAGGATTTTCCAAGGAAACTGTGCATGTATAATCCCAAAGCAAAAGGCCTTCGGACCAGCGCTGTCTGGTCACACCAGTAGGAGTGTTTCACCTGCCTAGCAAACATTGGGAAGGTTGGGTGCAAGGTAGGACTGGGACCAGAATTCTTCTTTTCAGTCAGCTGAACAAATTCCCAGTGGGCAGGAACATTTCTTCAAACACAATCATTCTGGTTTTTATAAGACATGAAGACTCTCTTGATGTCCCTGGCATTACGTTTTCAGAAACATTCAGAAGTCATAAACTACAGAGAATGAAAAACACAAAGGCAGGTTAAAAAAAGGAGGCAGATTTTCCAGTCTTCCAAATCCAGATGGAATAATACCCAGGCTGCATCTTTCCCTGGCAGAGTGAACAGCCAGCAGTGGTCTCTGCTGTATTAAAAATACCCATGTCTCTTGTATGTGACTGAATGGGAACAATGAACCCTTAAGCCAGTGCTACAGGCAGTGAAATGCTGTTTTTTTTTGTCTAGGACAGGGTTTCCTATGCCATATTCCTGATGCTTTTCCTCTTGTGGGTTGGGCTGTTTTTCACACATTTATTTCATCCACAGCTGTACAGAAAAGTGGAAAGGGAGCACCGAAATCTTTCCATTCTACCAGCAACCCCTGAGGTAGAAACTCCTGTTCAGGAGTTGTTGAGAGGCAGGTTGGCTCTGTTTGGTGTCTAAAAGCCACCTGTAGCTACCTGATGACTGATCAACTGCGTGAAGTCCTTGCTATGAAACAGCAGAAATTCGTGGAGCATAACTTGATTAGTTCAGTCACTTTCCCCAGCAATAACTTTGCTGAATGCTGTCCAAGAATGCAGTTTATGCAGCATCTTCTAAAAGGCTAAAAAATGTGTGACAGGGGTAATCCAGCCACTGCCAATAAATGGCGTCAGGGCTACAGAGAAATATGTATCAGTCTAACACATGTATGCTGTTCAACATGCGAGATAAAACAGAGTCACCGAGTCCAATGTGTGCAGCAGTAAATATGGAGGTGACAGAGGATGGTGGGGATGGATGAAAGTCAAGCCTCTGTCACTATTTTTAGCCTAGCAGTGTTGTTTTCTGAGTGTTTTTTGAGAAAAAGCTTGGCAGGTAAGGGGGCAGCAGGGGCGGTTACTTCAGTTTGAATAACAACAGTATCCAAATGTGCAGCACAAAATCTGTTTTTGTGATCCTCATCACACTCAGAAAATCATTTGCCTGGCTCCTCATTGTGAGCCTCTTGATCATGGCGAGCAGCATTGACATGTGGCTCAGAAAATGAAAGAAAGAGAACAAAGACAGTGCTGGTAAGAAATGGATGAGACAGGAACAGCAGGTAATGAAGAGGAACACAGCAGATAGGAGGCTTTAGATCATTTAAAGGATAATAGATGAGAAAGATAGTTCACTGTAGATAAATGTGGAATAATGATGACTATGATGAATCCTTTTCACTCCAGACTCTGTATTTCACAACACAGGGCTTTAAAAAATAAAACCAAAACTTAGGAGTCAAAAGGCACAGCTCTGTGTGCTGCTAACGAATAGCAAACAGGAGGAAGATGAATATCCACATGCAGAGTGGTGCTGCTGCTGGGGATTGGGATCCAGGGTACTCAGGAGTGGGGTAAAACCAAAAGGAAGAAAGAAGAAGGGGAGGGAGAGTGAACCCAAGGTAAAATAAAAAGGTTGGCTAACTGAAAAATGAGAAGTTTGGAATAACACACTTGTATATGCAGAGTTTTGATGTCAAGACAAATTATTTGGGCCTGGAACAGTTTCTTTCATCTTATTGCTGGTGATTGTATTTTGAAAGCAGTTATATTACATGTGCAAGTGCCTTGGTTTAAGACAATTTAAGGGGAACACTGAAATGAGTGACCTCCTCTTAGTTTTAACCAAACCTTTTCCACCAATAAGGAGAAACAAACACGAGTAGATTAAAGTGAAAAAAACCCAGTTTACAAAAAAATGAAACAGCAACAGGCAAAAAATAACAAAAATCACTGGATATAAAATTGGACTGAGTTAAACTAGACAACTTTGGATGAGAAAGTACAATCACATTTTCTAGCTGGGGAGTAGGGATGACTGGAAGTTCTAGCCTGTACTCGGGAGTTGGATTTTTTTTTAACCTGGCTTTGTCAGGTTTTGACTGTCTGCTGGTATGAAGGAGTGGCAGCTTTGGGTGTCTAGGTAATGCTTGGACTTGCTGATCTGTTTGTAATTCTGTCTCTTGCATACTGGAGCCTGTGTCACAGGGCACTCTATTTCATATGAAATCTTTAAAACGAGCTGTTGAAATGTGTTGTACAGAAAATACACACCTTTTATTCTGTATTTTATAGCCATCCTCAAGGTCAAACAAAATTCTGGTGAGTCCTTTCTGAGCTATTTCTCTGCTTCATTTCACAGTACATGTGCTTATCTTTTTATTATCCCATTATACTGTTTTACTATACCATTATTGGTTGAAATTAGTAAAGACATAAGAGGAAGGATTTAGTATCCCGAATCCAATCTTTGCAACTGGGATTTTTATACTGATTAAAAAAGGCCCCACAGCCACAAATGCCTTTAGGGAATAATGATGATGCGGAGGAGGTTTCTTTCTATAAAAGAGAAAAACATCTTTATCCATCACCTAGGAACCCTGGTCAGCCTTTAGGATTAGCAAATGAACTAGCACATCTCAGAAAGAAATACAGGAGGCACAGAAGTGTGAGAACTCTTGGCACAACAGGCCTTTCATTCCCCTAGTTAATATCAAAGAAACAAAGAAATAGATATTAACTGTGTTTTTGTAACAGGCCGAGGTGATAAAAGATTTATTCATGTGCTCAGGGGGGGATTAAGTTTGGTTGAGCTGCTCTTCCTGGCCTTCATCTCCTCTGAACTGCAGTTTCTCATGGGAATGGCCTTTGCTGGGGATGCTCTGGGATTCCGTGTGCAAGGAATGCTGCAGCGCCCTGCTCTGTGCTTTTGTAACCTTGCTTTAGGAGTAGAATAACACGAAGTTTTCAACCAGTTCATTCCCTTGTTATGTTCAGAGCTGCTGAACAGCTGTTCAGGTTTTAGTCTCTGCCAGAGATGGACTGGGAGCACAAGTGGAAGTTTCCTTTGGAACTGCTGGATGTACCATTAGTTTGAGTGGGGCCAGAGGATCTCCTGACCAGCTAGGAAAATTCTGAAGGGCAAGAGTGTGGAGCTGTGCATCTGGATCTTAGTTAGAGCTGTTGGATCAACCACACTCTGTAAATGGCTGGAAAAAGGTCAGAAACTCAAAAATGTGTGTGTTTTCATGTGCAGAGGCAAATTCTTTTCATGCTATTAAAACCTGAAATGTCAAAGAAACCTTTGCCCATCACAAGAACTGTGGGGATATCTTAAAATCTTTCCCTGGTTCCTTTACACTGGTTACTATTTCCTTCCTGTTTATGTGAAATGCAAGGCATTTAGCATCTGTTTCTTTGGAGCTGTTGGTCTGTCCATATTCTCTTCGTTTAACTCTTCATTCTTCTGTCTTTTCTCAGGGACACTTTTCTTCTCGTGCTGATGGTGGCAATGTGCTCCAGTGGAGGAGGGGTTTTATGAACTCTTGGATGTTACCTGTGCTCCGTCCTTGCAGATGGCTCAAACCCCTGGACACTGGGCACGAGGTATGTTCAGAGAGGACATGATTTCCCTCATTTCAGCTTTTCTGGTAATGAGTCATATCTGGAGTTACAAGCTGAGAATTGTCTGCTCTGAGAAATCCAAACTTTGATCTTTTTTAGCTCTTATTCCTGTGGAGTGCTGCTATTTTGGTGACTTATGGTGATAACCTAGTTCCACATAAAGGACTGTCCACCTGATTAATCAGTTACCTAGAGATGCACCAAACAAGCTTTTGCCATTTGAAAAAAGGTCCAAAATATCTCACACTGCTAAATATTTTCAATTAGGAGTCCTATGGGTATGGATATGGACACACTGGGAATATTTTCATAGTGCCTTGATAAATGAACACTGCCAGGATGCTTGTGGCAATTGGTCCTATAGCACAACAAACTTGTGTGCTTGGATATGTTGAAAATTTGGATGGTTATAAAAATTTTCTCAGAGATAATCTTCCACCCTGTAGAAGGGAATTTACTAACTGTAACCCAGACAATTTTATCTATTTGTAACAGATCCGTGGTGTTTTCTGTCCACAATTTTCCATCCTATGACTGAGCTGGAGTCTTTGCTCTGGACAGAGAGAGGAGAAGAGGTTATTAGGTATTTATTCCCTTATGGGAGAGCCACACACTGATACTGGGAGTTCAGCTGAAGCACTGCACAAGTGAGAGCCTGTTTGCACAGGTAGATAGAGCGTGGCCTGAAGGATGAGCTTTCACTGATAGAGAGACAGGAGGTACTTTATGGCTGCTGAACTGGGCACTGCCAGCTGAGGCAAAATTCCCATTTCATTCATGGATGAATAGGGGGTAATTTTTGTAAGAGGGGAGAGTGATGTGTGTATCAAATGTTCTTCTTCCCCGTGACAGGACAAGCTTTATAATTACAAATGGGCCGTGCTTGAGTTGCCACACACTTCCAGCAAATGACATTGGATATAAGTGATTCTGCCCGACCTGCAGGAAGCAGCTCAAAGCTGCAATTCTGCAGAATGACTGCATATTCCATATTCTTACACTCCCAAATTGGAGTCTTTCTGACTTGGAAATTAGATCCCCAGTGCTGCAAATGGTGCCAGGGTGATTATTTGTCCCACAGCAAAATGGGAATTAACTTGAGGCAATGTGGTTTCCCTCGCATGTGGTCTGTATTTATAGATACACAGATTTATAGCAGCTATTTTAGTATGAGATATGGGCTAGAAGTGTTTTGGGGCCTTTAAAAAAAGGCTGATATGTGACAGAAAGGGAAGGCTGAGGGATGTGGAAAGGGATACTTCCAAAGACAACGATGCAGTTGTGGGAGACACAAGTTAGATAACACAAAACTCTTAAAATGATGATCCACCAAAATCAGCAATTATTTCCAAAGGGGTCATGGGTGAGAAATATTAATGTGGGTTGTCTGTGGCAAAAGGTGGTCTGGGCTGGGCCTCAGAAAAGATGCCCCAGTGCAGGAAGCACAGTAGAGGATCACAAGGAAGGAAAGGGAAGACGCAGGAATAGGCAGTGAGAGAATGAAGGGTAGAGAATTTGCTGAATGAAGGGTAGGAAAGGTTGCTGGTGCCAGACACTATTGCAGCAGAAATAGCATTGGGCTGGAGCTGTGTAAGTGTCAGCAGCAGCCTCTAACCACAGTGCTGGATGCAGGGGGCTGAGCAAATGCAATGACTTTGAACTGCAGTTCTAATATCTTTGTTGAGTAAAATTTGCTTTCTGGATGTTTAAAAAAAAAAAAGAAAAAAAGGACCTTTTATTTTCCAACCCACCTTTCAACTCTAAAAAACCAGCAAGTTCCTGCCTTTTATTCTATATAATCAACTGTGGAAGAGCCATCCCCTCCCCTTTTTCTGAGTCTTTTTCATGTCAGAGACCTCTCCCGTGAACCGACTCTTCTCTAAAGAATGGAGAGCTCCTAGTCACCTGCCTGTTTTACCTCTGTCACTGACTATACGGGGCTCCTTTTCCTAAAATGCTCACTGGATCTTTCAGCCACCTGCTTTCTGGTGGGTAATGCCACGTCAGGAAGAAACAAGAAGCATGTGATACAGCAAGAGTGCGGGTAAAATAAGCAGCGAGGTCTGACTTCCCCTTCAGCCCCTTAATTTTGTTTGCATCACCCAAAGGTGTTGATTTCCCATCACCCTGTTCCCAGCTGGAAACAATACAGGGTGAAATCAGGAGGTGTCATGTCAATGCAGTTCCTGCTCACTTCTCCCACAGCATGGGGAACCTTCATTTCTCTGCTCACCTGTCATGTCAGCTCCTTTGCACGCACAGTATTTGGCTTTCATTCTGTGCAGTTTGCTGTGGTCAGTGCTTGAAACCAAGGAGTTTCTCAGGGCTGGCTAAGACAAGGCCCAAGTCCACGTTCAGCATCTCTGTGAATGTCAAAACCCCTAGGAATGCTTTTCTGGTTCTTGGGGAGTATAATTTTTAAAGATACATTCAAGGAGTTGGAGGACACTCCTGTCTTTAGTGGAGCAGCACTTTTGAGATGTGAAGTTCAGGACATTCCTTATGAAATACAGTAATTCAGCCTTAATGCAGCAACTGGATGCAGGACATTCGGTTGTGCACACACAGCTGAAGACATGCTACTGATATTTGAGTAGATGGTCACAGTTTCAGGCTTACACACCTTAGAAAGCAAACTGGTGTGGGATGATTACTTGGAAGAGAGGCTGGATGAGGATGAAGACAAAAAAACCCGTGTTGGGATGGGAAAATGGAAAGGAGTTAGCTCAGCTGATGCTTCCCACTCCTGTTTGTCTCCACTACACTGCATTGATTGATCACACTTTGCTCACAACTGCTTCCACCTGGAAGCGAAAAGAGCAGAGTCACTTTTCTTATGGCAATTGCAAGCCACTTGTCTGACTTAGAGGCCCTTAGGTTTTTACAATTTCTATAAATACAATATTTGTATTTTATTCTTTCCTAATTTTTTTTTCCCTTCAGTATTACACTGTTTCCTTCAGGCACTTTACCCTATTCTCTAGTTCATTCTCTAACAAATCCTTAATGATGAAAACTGTAATGTTCTTTAGACCTTTTCCCTTACCTTTCCATCATGGGACATTAATCTCTTTTTGCAATACTTTTTGGTTTTTTTTCCACAGGTTTACATCTCTGGAAATACATTCTCACTCAGGCCTCTTTCAGTTAATATAAAAATTAGGTTTTGCCTGACATTTGTTTCAAATAATTTACCTAAGGAGCAGAAATAATATCTGGAGCTAATTTCACTAATTTCACTGATATTACCCAGGGCTGCATATAAATCACTGTGTACATTTCATTTCCTTGACCACTAATTTTGCTGTTCTCTCTAGAAGCGCTGGCTGGGGCCAGAGCAATCATTATCCCAGACTTTCATGAGACACACTCTGTTATTTTTACTTGTAACAGGATCTATGATAAATTGACTTCATTAACTTCAAGCCGGTCCCCAGCTCTTGATTTCTAATCAGTTTTTATTTTGCTCAGAGATCACTGGCTGCTAAAGAATAACATCCGTCTTCAAGCAGAAGTGAAATTAATCTCTCCTTTTAGAGCTGAGAGGCAAAGGGCCTCTTCTGAAGCTTGCCTGAAGGAGGTTCAGTTTTTAGGCCCGTGCTCTTTACAGCCCCCCTTCCATCAGAGGTTGCTGTCTCCAGAGTCCTGCCAGCAGAGCATTTTGTGCCAGTGTTCCCTACCCCACCACAGGCAGAGTCCTCTGAGTTATTCCAAGCAGTCTGAAGGGCTGACACCTTGGCCTTTTCTGAAATCAGAGGAGGGCAAACTCACAGGATTCACCCCAGCAGTGTAAGAGTGGCAGCAGCCTCCGAGCCCTCTGTGGTGCTGCGCCGTGACCGTGCAGGCACCACGTTGTATTTGTCACTTGCATGCAATGGGCAGTGGAAGAGCTGAGCAGAAATGGCCCCAGCCTAAGCTAAATTTAGTACTGTGACATTCTTCCCATCCGTTCTGGGGTCAATCTGACCCAAAGAAAACTTGGGAGAGGCAAAGATGTGTCCGTTGCAGTGAACACTGATGTGGATTGGTGCGGGTGGTGGAGAAGACTATACAGGCTTTGGAAACTGCAATATTTAGGTGAAAATTACTCATTAGCTGGAAGGTTCAGTGTGGCTGCTGCTGCTGTCTTGATGGCAATGCTGCTCTACCCTGGTGCTGACCCAGTGCTTTTCTCTCCAGGGCAGGCAGATCCCTCCTGAAGAGCCTGGAGCCACATCTGAGAAGCCTGTCTCGGCCAACTGCATTCAAGTGCAGTGCATCAGTACAGACTGGCTTTGGCTGCGGTTTGCAACAATCAGCTAACATCCTCCTCTTGGCTGATAACACCTGCAAGGATCACAGTTTGAAGAGAAAACTTTTCTCAGGACTTTGTTTTTCAATCAGCAGAAGTGACCACTGCCAGCTCCTGGCTGACCATCCCACTGGGGGCAGCCCCCTGATTGTTCCACAGTAAGGACAAATAGGATTTAATGGTTCATTCAGCAGCATTTAAGATCACTTTGCAAGAAGCAGGATGAGTTTGCCTGCTTCTGAGATAGGGAGGAGATAACCAGCTGGGGGTCATGCAAGTGGAGAGATCATCAGGAGCGAGCATCTGTTTCTGATTTATTGAGTAACCAGACATCCTTAATGTCCTTAATGTCCTTAACCAGCCAAGCACATGAGGCTGAGCTGAATTTCTTGTGCCTAAGGTTGGCCTGGTAGGTTTTCACAGCCTCATTTCCCTCTTGATGCTCCTTACCTTCTGGCACAGGAGAGCTGGGATGCTGCTGGGCTCTGTCATTGCCTGTTTGCTGATCTGCTGAAAGGTGACTTGAGAGACAGAGGCTGTCAGCTCTGTGACTCGAGCCAAATCCAATTCGTTGAGGTTTTGTGCTGCATTCCTTGCTGCTGTAATTTAGCAGGGCTCTGTCGATTTAGTAGTAAATTTAGCTTTTTAGCCTCTGAAAAGCACCATTCCAGTAAGGTGAGAGTGAAGCTGACAGTCTGACAACTTTTTCTGCAGCCCAATCACTAGTCCTTGGAAACAAAATAATCACTTTAAGTTTCAGTTCTAATAATGGTTGAAGCAAAATATCTGTATGCTTTGTCTCTTTAATATAAATATTTTTCAATAGATAAATGGAAATGGATATTTTCAGTATCTTGGATTCATTTGGGGTTTTTTTCCCCTTAATTGAGCTGTATGATTTTTCCCTAGGTCTTGGAGAAGGCTTTGCTGACCTTGGAGGATGTGAATGGCCAATAAACCGTGGTTGTGTGAGATGTGTCCTGTCTTCCTGGGGAGCAGATAATGCATCTGAAGGAGGTGAGCCTGAGGAACGGTTCTGGGTCTTGGTTTAAGATAATTTAAAGAGGTGGACACTTCAAAATGAGTTACCTCCCCTTAGTTTTACCCAATCCCTTTCCACCAACAAGGAATGATTATCCCAGAGCAGCAAGGTGTGGATTCCTTTTGCTGTCCTGTGTAACTCCCCAGAGGAAGGGCACTGCCAGAAATTCTCATCAAGAAGAACATCAGTTGTTTTAAAAATTAGATGCCTTCTATTGACACACACTTAAACCTTGCTCTTATTGTCTTCTCTCTTGTGTGTGGGAATCAGAAAAGTCTTGTTTATTAAGGTTTCAGACACTTTAAAGGTGTGACCAGATGAAGTCAGGAGACACTGTTAGGCTTTCATAACTTACAGAATAGAATTATTTAGGCCATTTGCTAGGAAAAAGATTTAGATCTTTCACTGCCCTGGCAAGTTAAAAGGTCTTTGTATCCCAGAGAGCTGTGTGATCCTGAGGAGATGGATGAGTTTTACTAATCCCGTGGTGAAGGGCAAGGGACATTTTCTTAATAAAGACTAAAATTTTTTTTTTTGTTAAATTTCAGTCATGTATTATCAGGGGAACTTCGAAGGACATTGTTAAATTAACTACATACTTGGTTTTTTGTGTTAAACACTTTAAAAAAAATTTAATATTTTATCCCTCCTTTTTAGTGTTTTATGGATTAGCAGTGTAAAAAAAATGTTGTGGCTTATAACAAGGCCTTATAATTATCTGCAAAAGCTGGTGGGGAATAAGAAAGCTTAAAATCTGAGTGAGGCTCAAAGTTATCTGGGAGAACTTGGGTCACAGTCATTCCCATCACTGGTGCTCAACTTCCAGCCTTCCTACTGGCATCTGGGAATCTTTCAACCCTGATTTACTCTGGAAAGTGTGATTCATTTAGAGCTCAGCTTTCAGCTGGATTTTACACCCTAATTAAAAGAGATGAGGGTATAAAGACACAGCATGGGGATGCCAAAATGGGGCGTTTGTTCAACAGCAAACCATGTCCTCTGTGCAAATACAGCGCTCAAACTTCACGGTGCCCAAGTCCCAGCCTCACACTTACTGGGCATGGGGAGGAATGTCTGATCATTTCAGAAAAACTTTCGGAAGCTTTTTGAAGGTGTACTCTGTCAAGCCATACCAATAAACAGAAACAACGGTATCTCGTGGCTGCTGAAGCCAGGAACAGCCTGTTCCAGACCCTGGGGAAATTCCTTGCACCTTGCAGTGTGAGGCACCCACACACAGAAGTACCGCAGTACCTATGCAGAAGTATTTTCTCCCAGGAACTGCTGGTGGCTTCCCCCAGCAGCATGAAGTGACAAAACAGGGGAAGAATCTTCCTCCCTTCAGGATGAGAGTGGTAAATACGTGTTTTTTAAAGTTGTGTTTTAGCACAGTAACACTGAGTAGAGCATAAAGTGTCTTTCTGCTTGTGTTTTTTGTGCGTGTTGGTGTTAATGCTTTGAGGGCAAGGAGTGCTGCATTGCACTTCAGGACTTACAGCAGCATGGCTTATAATTTAATTTTCTTTTGTTTGGTCGACTGATTTGGTGACCTTAATGCACAGATTCTGGTTTCTGAATTATCCGTGGGAAAAAAAGAATTTTCAGAAGAGGACTTTTTTCCTTGAAAGAGGTTTGGCCCTGACAATATGCATTATTTCTTTACCTCCTGTCAAGGACAAAGTCACAAAATTATTCAAAGGCTGCAGAGAAATCCAACGGCATCTTTAGTTACTAGTGGTTTTGTTTGTTTGTTTTTTCTTTAATTAAAGCACTATAAGAAGTGGGACATCACATTAGCTGCTTGGGACTCCATGAGGGGAATCTGCATATTGTTTTTCTCATTAACTTGTGTCTGGCATAAACAGGGATGTCGCAAAGTGCTCACAGAACTCGGTGTTCCTTCTCTCCCTTCCCTGCTTTAGGAGAAGATGAGCTGCTGTATGTCTGTCGTGTTAAAATATCCCTCCTGGTAATAGCCTGAGTGCTGTGAGCTATTTTAGTGTACCTGCAGATTGCCAGGGAGGATGTCAAACACCTCTTCTGAGGATCTTTGCAGCTTTTTTATTCATTACTATCAGTAGTGTGGGGAAACTGGTTTGAAAAAACGCTCCAAACAAAGTGTAAGCCAAGGTAGGAGATGCAGCAGGAAAGAAACACAAAATACTAAAGCTGTATTTTACATGAAGCTCCATCATGGTTTCTTATTGTGGGTTTGTCACATAAAGTGACATTTCATCTGTGGGGAGGATCACAGAGCTGGTTTTCGCACAAGACAGAATTTTTGTCTGCCCTGAAATATGGAGGGCTGTAAAGTGATGGGTGCTACTGTCTGAAAAGAAATACTGAGCTCCTTGAGTAGTTCTGTGGGTTGTACTCGGACTGAGTGCACTGAAGCATCTCGGAGGAATGTTTTCTCTGATCCTGATGTCTCCTGGGAGCTGCAGCAGCTGAGGACATGGCAGTGACTAGGAGGAGACACTGGGAATCATTGCACTGACCTTGTGGTCCATTTGCTCTGGTGTCCACATCCAACAGTAATGGGTTGTATCAGGTGCTTCAGATGAGCATGTAAGGAAAGATAATGCCCTCCACCCTCTCATTATTAGAGTCTAATTACTGAGAAATTGAGGTTTACATCCTTCCCATTTTTTAGTGTTGTGTCGTTTCACGAATCGAATTGAACAGCAGAGTAAGGTATGAGAATGTGGCATACATTCTTAAAAGTCCTGGGCTCCTTTTGCCTTGCAAGAGCACCAAGCCTATGTCTGAGTTATGGCCTCTTCCGTGGATTTTAGTATTTCTCACAAATACTCTCCGGACAATGTAATCTTCCTGTTTATCCAATCTAGATGAAATACAAGAGGAGCGCAAGCTCTCCCCCATTGTGGCCTATCATTATGCCACAAATCAGGAAAGGCCAATTTTAAATGCAAATTTTGTCTTTTGAAAGGATTGCCAAGCTGAAATGTGCTGAGCAGAGCTGCCTGCATTCTGAGCGCTCAGAATGTGCTGGGTTTGGTAAAAGGCTGTAATTTTCTGTTATAATAATACAGCTGTAGGGAATTATGTGGTAGCCAAATTCATATCAATTTCCCCAAGAATTAGAAACAGTCCTACTCAACCCCAAAGACAAAGAGGAATAAGGAGGTAATAGCATCCAGCAGGATGATCATATAGCAGATTGTTTTGGAATGCTACCAAGAAGGCATCAAAGCTGTGAAGCTGGACCTGGCTCTGTAGTCCCAGCTCTTGATTGTCAGGAGAAGACAGCAAAAGGAAGAGCTGATAATTGATTCAGTGAGGATGGCAGATCACAAATAATTTGAAGATAAGAAAATTTAAAAAAGGATAGCTTTTTTTTTTCCCCTTTTACATGCCTGAGGGTGAAAATGGAAAACAAAAAAAAACCCCAAAACAACAACAAAAACCCCACCCAGAAAAAAAACCCATTAAAAATACAATTTTCAGGAAAATATCTGCTGAAATCAAATTCTTTGTAATCCAGCTCTGAGGAACCCATTGAAGTTAGGTGGGACTACACACCTATGCTAAGAAAATGCTTAAATACTTTAATGCTTTGCTGTATTTGTGATATGGACAGAAATGACACAGCTTGAAAATTCTAAAGAACTAATGAAAGCAAGGAATGAGTGGGATGAGACCGTGATGAGCAGCAGAGAAGGCAGGGCTGAAACCTGCCATATTAAAAGGGGAAAGCAATGGAGTGGCTGAGGCTGCTTTGTTAGAATTAGGGAAAAAAAAATCTCACACCGCATCCTGTACGTTAATTAGCAGTAATAAAAATAATGGTTTCCCTCCAGCCTGAAACTGTGGCTAATTGCACTCGAGTGTTCATTGCAAGCTAACATAATTAGACCTTCCCTGTGTTTCATGAATACACTGCTTGAATTATGCAGGGAGGGAGGAAGTGTCCTTGGTAGCTCTTTCCTGTCTGTCTTCCTTTCCCTCTACTTCCACAGCTGTTCCTTAGCCTTCCTTCTCAGATGATCCTGCTGTATGTGCTGGAAGTGATTATGGAGGCAATTTCTTACTGAGACAGAGTTATGCTGGTTTTGTCCCTTGTGACAGACAGGTTCAGTAAGATCCAGCTTGGCAGAGGATTTCAGGAACTTCAGCCTCACTGAAGCTGTGCTTTCATGTCTCTGATTCTCCAGTACAGATCCCAAATGCCTAGTTTAAATAATAAGCTTTTGTAAAATGAGGGAAGAGGGCACTAAAAATGGAGGAAAAAAAACCAAACCAACCCAACAAGCCCTAAGATTTTCTGCCTTTCTAAAAATACAGTTTCCTTATAAAACAACTGGTAATTCTTTAGCTGATGTATGCTACTGTGTCTGCAACAGATTTGTGTTGATTTTTCCCCCCCCCCCACTGATGTACAGAGGATAGAAACGCATTATGCATTTTACTACTTTTGGGTAGAAGTTGCAACGATGCTCTCTATTTCTATCTGAGGATAAAATATCGTTCACCCATTCTCCATCCTTTCTCTCGTGTCCTAATTTAGATGCATGTAACCCCTGAAAATAGTTCCATTTAGCCTTATCCCTGGTTTTGTCTCTCTTCCACCTTTATATTCATCGAGTCATGAAACTAAAAATGCAGCCCTTACACGAGGGAGCAGTTGCTGACATGGAGCTGCTCTGATGGCTCTCTGGCAGCTGGAGGACGTGCATGCTCTGTCACATTGCTGCCAGCAGAGCTGCTGCTCGTCTCTCCAGCTCACAGGTGATGTGGGATGTCACCTGCAGCTTCCCGTGGTCCCCGTTGGTCATTAGCTCTGCAAGAGCTGGAGGTGACAGATTTGGGAGTGGTTATAGTGAAGGAGTGCAGTGGTGCCTGTCTAGGGAGAAAGGATGGAGAAAAGAGAGCTAATTGAGCATGAAAACAGCCGTGGAAAAGACGAATGGTTGGAGGAGGGAGAGGGGAATGGTTGGAGGTGAAAAGGCCGTTCAGCAAAATAAGCAAATAAGCAAACAAAGGAAAGGCCTCAGGCAGTGATTCCACTAGAGTGAGCAAAATAAAAGTGAGCCTGGTTAGTAGGTGGCAGGAGGCTGTGAGGATCTCAGGGTTTAGCAGGGCTGCCCTTCCCCTGCCTTTAGCTGTCTGACACCTTAATGACTGACTTTGTCACAACAGAGGTTTCCCACCTTGACTCTGGCAATTCTCTTCTGGTGCTTGCCATAATATTGTGCTGATTGATTTTCTAATGGTTTCATTGCTCTGCCTCGCTTCCTGTCCTGATGTCTTGTGTAGTGCTGCTGTGCACTCTTGAACTGCTGTTGCATGCTGAGCTGAAGTGACTTCTGCCAGCTTCGAGTGCCTGTGGCTGTTCTCTGGGATGAGAAGGACAGGGCAGTGCTACCTCAGAAGGTTTTGCCTTTGTGCAAAGCCTTTCAACCTGAAATAGGAGTGATTGTGTTACAGAGTAATGATAAAGTAAGGACTGACACTGAGATCTAATTTTTGCTCTCCTTATTTGGGAAGCTCTATGTAATTTCATGGTTAAGCTTAAAGATTAAAAGAGGGAACATCCTTCACAGACCTTTTAAACAGCATATCCTGAAATGAAAAGACTGAAAACTGTTCAGGTTAAAAGGAACCTCAGGAATTCTTTTGTCCAAACTCCAGCTAAAAGCAAGATCAGCTAGTCAGAGAAGTCAGGCTACTCAAAGAATTATCCATTTGGACCTTAAAAATGTACACTAGTGGAGGCTGCATTTCCCTGGGCAACAGATGTCAGTGCCTGACTGCCCCAAGGCAATAAAGTTTTTCCTTGTGTCCAGGTATAACCCTTCCTGTTTCCATGTGTGCATATTGCTCCTCATCCCCCCACAGTGCTGTGAAGGGCTTGGCTCTGCACTTTTTAGAACATTTTCAGAGATGGTCCTTCCTGCAAACCCAGCTCTCCAGTCTGAACGAGCCCAGGAAGCTCAGCCTGTCCTCTCAGGGTGGGTGCTGCAGACGCCAACCACACAGTGACCCCACAATGAAATTGTTCCAGTGGTGCCTTGTTTCCAATCCAAGCAGCTGTCTATGCATCCAGGGTAAAGTACAAACTTGGATATGTGACTGTTTTGGGGGACAGTGTAAAGAGATAACTTTGAGGTGCATGACATGCATTGCTCTCCCCTTGTGCCCAAATTCATCCATTTTCACCGGGAAGGCCATCAGGTTGCTCATGAATGATGCTTTCTTGGTAAACTCAACACTGCTAATTATAACAAGCAAAAAAAACCCCCAACGTTGTTCTGTCCTTTGTGGAGGAAAGGGAAGTGGTCACAGCACCAAGCCAGCCAGAAGCCAGTGAATGTTTGGACAGCTCTCTCAGGCACACGGTGTGATTCTTGGGGACGGTCCTGTGCAGGGCCAGGACTTGTACACCGTGATCTTTGGGGTTTCCTTCCAGCTCGTGATTCTGTAATTGCTGCATCTCCCGTGTCACTTTGGAGTGCGTTAAATTCCAAGTGCCACAATTCCTCATGGATTTAAAGCTGAGCAGTGGTTAGTTTTCTTTGGGAGGCTGACCTCTAGTGTCTCAGCAAGACAAGCTCAAGAGAAGAGGAGCAGCAGAGTAATGAGTGCTCTATGGAGTGAAGCCCAAAATATGTCTGCATTGACTGGCATTTTATGAGCCTGCAAGATACTTTATTTAATAATAAAAGAGCAAGTGTTGCTATGGTATCTTGAGGTGTATTTATACTGCTGTGGCCACATAAGGATCCCATGATTTTTTTTTTTAATCTTTATTTTAATTACTGAGTTCAATTTTTGAAATTGAGGGGACCTCTTTCATTTTTTGATTATGCAGTGTTCTGTGAGATTGAAATATTAATTGAAACAAGAGCTGTCTTGCTCGTTCTCGAGAAGAAATCAAATAATCTCTGAAGCCCCAGCTATATGCAAGATTTGATTAAAAGTCTCATGGAGGTCACCAAAACAGCCAGTGCTGAAACACAGGTTTTTTTTTATCCATGAAAAGCATGAGCTCAGTGTTAGCAGCCAGACAGAGATATCTGTTATGCATGATGGGTTTCTCTGTCTGCCTATGTAAAAATCCAAAACACTGGCAGGTGTTTTTTGCTTCAGGTCAGACTCCACAATGCACCATGGTTCAGCTCTGAGGACTCTTGACCACTTTGGCATTCCCATTGAGTTGGCATCGTTCTCCATCTGCTCTCAGCTGAGGTCTGGGTTAGTGGAAAAGGTGTTTGATTGTTTTGCTGATGCAAAGGTGTTTGTAAAGCAGGTGTTTATGGAGGAAAATGAGAGGTACTTCAGTTTTTCCTATGGTATTCCAGGGAAAGCTGTTTGTTCCCTCATTTGAACAGTTTCATGTACATTATGGATTTTTTTTGTTTTGTTTTTATGAAAATACATAATTTCGATTGTGGATGGAGAATATAACTTTTTGAAATAAGAATGAGAGCTCCTCCAGAACTTATTTAAAAAGCAGCAAAGATCACTGGCTCACATAATGTCCACAGGCAAACAAGACACTTTATGTTACTATAAACCGGCCATTGCTGCTGTTGGGAAGATCTTGCAGAAGGCTTCTTTTCCTTGCAGTGCATTATTCCCATCCCACCAGCTCAAAAAGCCTGGACTTTTCATCTTCTGGCAATGGTGCTGGGCATTTATTTATTTGAAAGGAAAGCTGCTGAGAAAATCAATCTTGCCTGAAGGGCTGTGTACTGAGACCATGCCTCAAAATATCTGCCTTATTTTAACTGCACAGAGCTTTAGTGGCTGGTGTTTTCAGAGATGCTACTTTGACTTGTTTGTTCTGTTTTCTTTAGGCATCAAAGTGAGAGTTAGTTTAAGAAACATAAATGAACACGCGTTTTTCACAGAGAAAGTAAAGTGTAAGTAGGGCTAGACAACTGAGGAGTTCTAGAAATGTAGAGGTAAATCTGTATGTCCTTGGAACATCCCATTCCGTGGAAAAATGCCCGAGACTTTGTAGCATGATTGAAAAATATGTCTGTTGCTGTCATGTTAAGGGTTTTGCAGTGCACTCCTCACTCAGGCACAAGATCTGTGTTGTTTTGGCGTGTCTGATTTCTCTGGAAATCGTTACATTTGGGATTTGGGATTCTTTTGAGCTGTAGTATATATCTCTGTAAAAGAGGCCATCATACAGGCCTACTCTTCTGTTTTACCCTTCTAAATCCTCTCCATGCCTGTGCTGTTAAAACTGACTATGGCAACCCTCAACTTCTTGAGTAAATCTGGGCCTCCTTTCTTTCTAACTTTTTTGGTTTTGTGGTTCTGTGGTTATGTAGAGACCAGGTCTGATGTTCAACACAGTGTTTTTGTCTGTGAGGCTGAATAAAGTGCATCAGCCTCATCATCCACATTTCTCATGTGCAAATAAAACTTTGTCACCGTTAATTGTTTCAACTGAACCAAAAGGTTTGGGGCCTATATCAGAAATTATGTAGGCTCACAAAAGCAGAAAGATTTTAGTATATTTTTTGTTAGTGAAGCCCTTCAACAAAGTCTACCAAATTTGTTGCAAAATTTTGTTTTTGAGAAGAAAAAAGTGTGCTGCGTTAGGGAAAATCCCGTAAGTATTGTAGGAAATGTTGCCTAAAGACAACACTGAAAAGTCTAGGGTTGCGGGTTTTTTTTGGAATGATTGAAATGCTTTTTTTCTTCTGCGATACCCTGGATCAGAACCAGGGCAGCCTTTGTTAGCACAGAGGTGGTGCTTTGTTAGCCTGCACTGTTTTTGAACCAAATTTAAATCCAACCTGTTTCTTTTGGCTTTAGATTGTAGGTGATAACTTTTCTTTACTTACTGTCTCTGAGCTCTCTCTGGAAAAAAAATTGGTTATGGTAATGTGCTCATGGTCTTTTTCTCTTTGTCAAGATATTGGTTTCATCAGCTGAATTTTTATGTTCCAGGCTGTGTGTGAACAGTTGTTGAATGCTTAGTAAGACTTCCATTTGCCAAGCAAATCTACTTCTAGTACTTAAAATTCAACTTCACATGGAATCTTTGCTGGTGGAAGATCTGTGCTCAGTAGAGCCTGTGATAGTTGGCAAAGAATATTTTAAACTCTAGGCTGCAGCCAGAGTTATAACTGCAGAGGAATTAAAGCACAGGTTTCATCATTGTGCTATTTCAGGAGAGAGAAATTAGTCATAGAATATTTGTTTTTTTAAAAAAATATAGATCATACTGACAAGACTGGAGGGGTCTTTCTGCCAGCCTGCTCAACAGCGAAAATTATGTAGGCTATGGCTTGAATGTGGAGTGGAATATATTAATATTAATATTGTTGACTTGCTGAGATATTCTGGTACCTCACAGTGCAAAGTCTTTTCTAAGTTTAACTCCAGAACAGTGGTTTGATATAATTTCCCTAGCCTGGTTATCAAATAAGATATCAGGACATATATATGTGTTATACAGCTTAAAGTCTACGAGTGTACATCTCACTGTATGCCAATATTTTTCTTCTCTTGATAATGAGACAACCTCACATCATGAGGTGAGACTGCACAAAGTGTTTTGCAAAGAGACAAAGAGTTGAATCTACTCCCAGCCAGGTGATGGTTCCATTTATGAGGTAGAAAGTATTTTCTGGGGCTCCTTCGCACTGATGAGATGGCTGGTGCTGCTCTTCGTTTAATTGTGAGCCACACGTCCAATTAGTGTCTGGACCCCTGACTCTGTCAGGTTCAACGTGATGCAGTTTGGAACTGCAGTATTTCTCTGGCTCCACTGCTGTTCCTGAGTGGGAGCCGGCAGAGATTTTTTCCCACCTTCTTTTCCACCTCTGCAGACTTTCCTTTCAGGCACAGGCCTTCCGTTCTTGAATTTGCCCTTCTCGAGTCCTTATTCCTCATTTTAGAAAAAAATACCTTAGGCAGGAAGTTTTCTTGCCCTGCTCCAGTGGGATTTGAGTTCTTGAAATAAGAATGTGCTAAAATTCAGAATTTGTAGGTGTGCAAATGGTTCTTTTAATTGCTGTGCAATTGCATGGGGAGTAAACACATCAGGGCCTGCAATTAGAGACTCGGTAAGCAGTTGAAAATGTTTTCCCAATTTTTCAGGTGCATTCCCAAATGCGCAGGTATGCCTGTTACAGCACATTCTTATGACTCTGAAGTGTACAGGGGAAACTGACTTTGGCATGCACGGGTAGGCTGAATATTTTCGTTCTGGAGACAACAGCAAACATGCATATTTTATGTTGAGTACAAATTAGCCATGCAGGATATCAAATGAGTGCCTGAGGGAGGGTGCAGAGTGCTGAAAATAGAGCCTGAATGAAATCTATTTAGTATTAAACCAGTCAAATCCCACGCAGGCTTCTCCACTGGTGTCAATCAGTCCAGCTCCATTAACTCCAGTGGACCCGTGCCTCTGGGTCTACTGGGGAAGAGGCCTGCTCTGAATATTTTCAGTAAACACAGCACAGTTCCGTTAAGAGAGGAAAAATGCCTTTCTGCAGTTTTTGGGCTGTAAATTTACTCTCACAATTTATAAATGAGCTTCGTGCCTGGTCTTTAATCAGTCCTGCTGGGGCACTGCCTGTCGTCATGGAGAGCTGCTCAAGGTCTGATGGAAGAGGGAGGATCTGAATGGGGGCCAAAGTAGGATTTGGTTGGATGCTGAGCCTCTATCCTGCCAGCTGGCATGGGAAGTGCATGTCCTCACCATGGGGAAGGCCTGCACTTGCACTTAGAACATCCTATGAGCTTTCCTAGCCTTTAATGGCCACAAATTGTGACTTTACACTCAGGCTAGCTTTTGGAAATTAGCCAGATGACTTAGAAGCTTAGAAGACATGTTCCTTGTTAGCAGGGCTCAGGGTCCTAAATATGCAAGATTTGTAATCGTTGTCTCTTGAAGCCTTGAGTAATGAAGATACTTTGCAAAATTTCTTCCTCTGATATGAAAGTGATAGGCAATTGCAAAATATCACCGTTTCATTAACTGAACTGAATAAAAGGAAGTCAACCTGAGCATTATTTCTGTCTGCCAGTTTTAATCACCATGCAGAAGAAAGAGGACTAAAGATGCAGAAACTCATTACTCCTGTCTGAGTTTGATGATCTCTCAAGATAGAGACCATCAAGCTTCCCGGGAGGATGTAGAAGGTGTCCTCACAGCAATATAAAACAACTTCTTTCATTAGAACGTGAGGGATTTTGAATGTTTGTTCTCTAGTGAATTAGGTCAGCATTGGGGAAAGAATTGAATTGTCAGATTTGACAACTAATTCCAACAGGTTTTAGGTTTGGATGGTTGCTTGAAATTAAGAGAGAGATCTTTGTACTCTAGCACAGAAACCTTCACCCAGCTCTGGTTATCACTCGTGTCGTGCACTGCATGCTCCCTCACCCTAAGCAACAGCAGGCAGCAGCAACTCCCTGATTGTTTACCTCACATTCTTGGAGTTGTAAATACTCCCATCTCATTAGAGGCAGGTAATGAATAAATTGTAACTGCAGTGTCTCTTTTCCACTCTCAGGTTATGGTTATTGAAGTGCCAACCAAAAAAACCCCGCGAATACAACAGCAACATCTCCCACAGAGGTGCATTGCAGGTGTATACTCTTGCCATTAATGACATTAATTATTGAGATAAGATAATCCTGATGGTGCCAGTGAAATCAGATGAAGATTTTTGTTCTTAATAGTCTGGCCTGCAGGCTTTGCTCTGTGTCGGAGCACCTGCAGGGCCCATTGGCAGATGGGGAAGAAGTGTGGAGTATTTGAAATATTAGAAGAATATCCATTGGCAAATAAGGAAATAATGTGGTATTTGGAGTATTAGAATAATGAATTGAAATTAACCTTTTTAGCTTCGTATTTGTAGATAATTAATAGTGCACACACCACCAGTTGTCACTTCTCAGAAAAGGAGCCTGAACCTCCTGAGAAAGTCTGATTTGGTTTCTTGCAGCTTACTTCCTCCAATAAGGTAGTAGAAACATCTGACATGCCATGAAAATTTTTATTCTAAGAGTTATTCCTCCCACTTGGCCAAAAGTCTCATTAATGCCCAGGAATTCTCTTGTCTGATTACTTACATGCTCTTTAACTTGTTCATGGAGAGCTATTAATATTTTGCATATACCCAGTGTCTTTGCATTGACATAGGCTTAAAACACAATTTATCTTAAATAGATGTAATTCCTAGATGTCATTTATCCAACTGCATAGTTGCAGGCACCTTCTATGAATACTCGGCACTCAGGAGATCCCAGACCTCGCCTGTCTCTTTCCAGCATGCTCCTGGAGACTTTTAATCAGAGTCTTGGGTTTCCTATTGAAGGGAGGACACATTTTGATAAAACAATCTCTGGAATCAATAAACCCTACAGATTTATTGCTCTGATCCACATGCAGTGTTATGGCAATACCTACCAAGGAGGAAGTATAACTCTGTACAGAATCAAAACTCAACTCATTTCAGAAAGTAAAAAGGAGTTAAGTGCAGGATTCACTTAATCTTGACATTTACTGGATTATACTTCCAATAAGGAATTTCGAGCATTCAATAAACATATTTTGGGGTTTCTTTGCTTACTAATATTTTCCTTAGGCACTTAAATTAAATAGTCAACATCTTCAGGTCTTTTACAAATACAGGTCCTACAAGCAGACCTGAACATCCATATATTGAGATCTTTTTTTCCCCCTCTTTTTTCTGTTGATTCTAAAAGTTTAAGGATGTGACATGTCTAATATTCTGTTAGACATAAGCCAGTCTAACAGTAATTGTCTCAAAAATTTCTAATAACAAGGTTTTAGAGATTATTCTTTTTTAAAAAAAGCAAATATGAACAAAAGAATAATAGAGAAGCTCCTTGTTTTGGGGAGATCACAATAAGGACTAATAAATAATAACAATAAGGTGGGAAATCTGTCCCACTAGAAGTTTCTGCCTTTCTCAGTTTGGAGCTTGTGTATTACACTCGAGATTTTTCAAATCTTTCCTGAACTTGAGCAAGGTGAGGATGGGCTTTCAGAACAAGCAGACCCCACCTCTGCAAGAGCTGGGGCAGTTGACATGTCCTTCATGAGGAGTTGGAGCTGCTGCTCTTTTATGAGTGTGAGATCTCATCAACATAATCAATCCAACAATCATGGGCAATATAGGTGCACAAGTTCATACATTTTTCTGAAAACAAACTGCCTGTCTAATTTAATTTTACATATAGCAAATCTTTTTGTGAGATGCATTTTATTTAGCAGCCCTTCTAGGCTGAATGTTGCTGTAGGGCTTTCAGGTTATGTTGAGACAAACATTAATTCAAATATTACAGCTAATACCTTTATACCTGCTTCTTTCATTCCCTGCCCTGCCTCAGCTCTCTTCCAACCCTAGAACCAGAAAAGTCTATGATAAAATCCCTAAACATAATATTTTATTAAATCTCATACACACAAAAAGTTTAAAAACCTCTGGATTTCATAAATGTCTTTGCTTTTAAAATATCTGCTCATTAGCAGGTGGAAAAACTGATTTTTTTTCCTGTCATGAGACCGACAGTTTTAATCCATGTGGTGTCTTGATTGCCTTTTCCTCCTTGACAGAATCAAAGGCAACAAAATAGTAATACCTAATAAAAAGTTTTAGGTTTAAGCCTTTATTCAGCATCCTCTACTTGTTGGAAGCAAGTTTCGATTTCCTTAAAGCATTTGTGAGAATATTTAATCTCGAGTAGTTGCTGAGAAAGTAGGAAAGTAAAACAGAACCTCACATATGTAATAAACATCACTTCAGCAGCAAAGTCCCAGTGCCCAGGAAGGTGTGTGGCTCCTGGGAAGCAGCCTGGCTGAGGCGTGTGGGATTGGAGGGAGCTTACAGTGCCATGAGGAAAAAGAATAAGCTGGGAAAGAAATAGTTCAAAACCTGTAGTACAAAAACCTTGGTGGTATAAAAGCAAGATAGCGAAGGCACCCTTCTGAGGAAAATAAAACCAATATTGGTGTTACCTTTGAGAATATAACCCAGTCAGGAAATACGAGTATTCCACAAGCATTTTGCTCTCCACACTAATTTTCCTTCAGCTGTACTATTTCTGGTGTTGTTAGAGCTGTCTACATAGGATACTTCCAACCGTCACTTCGATGTGAATATTTTTATTTTGAATCGCTGGCTCTTATTTTTCCTCTCATTGCTTGGGCGCATTTGCAGGTGAAATATCTCGCTTGGTGTGAGGGGTTGCTCTCATATCACAGCTGGGAGTCAGGAGCTGGATTCATTTTCCTGAGCAATACACAACTGTTATGCTTTGCTCCTCGGAGGCACATCCCAGGCTGTGGAGAAGCAGAAAGGCAACCACAGACACAAAGGAAGAAAAGGGGGAGAGAGGCAGCTCTAAATGCGGTGTTGTTGAACGACACAAGAGTATTCTGGGAACAGGGTAGTTTTAATGTATTAGTAAGGCTGATAAAGACTCAGAAGTTGGTCATTTCAAGATCTTCAAATTCAAAGTGCCTTAGGCAAGTTTACTTTAGTTTGCTCTGCTGTATATCCGTGCCTGTGCACGGAGCAGTAATAAAACCAGAGTAACTCTTGTTTCAGTGTGTCATTTAATATGGTTCCTGGATGTCGGGGGAATTCAGAGTCAAATCTTTTTCTGGCTTCCAGAACAAAGGCAGCACCGTTCTGTGCCATCAGCAAAACCCCGGATTAAATGACAGCCCCCTTAAGGCCATTGTTCAGGGCTAAAAGGAAAACCAGAAAATACCTTTTTTTTTTTCTTGTAGGTAATAATTAGTGCATTTGGTCTTTTCAGTTGGTTCCAGTTTGGGGGGATGAAGGCTCTTTTGCACTTCCTTGGCTCTTGGTGCTCCAAATTTGCCACTCTTGAAAAAAGAAGCCTTCATTCCCTCTCTCTTGGAAATCCTGGCCAAATAATGCCTGTGGATTTTTTCTATCCAGCTTTCCAGACATCTCGAATAGTTTTCCTAAAGGTCTGGAAAATTGAGGGGCCTCTCAAATGTCTATAACATGTAATGTCATACTTTAGAAGTATTTTTAAAAAATTGATTGGAATCCCTGTATGTCCATGGCATTTCTGGTAGTGATATTGTACTGGAGAGACTAATTTCATGTTATGGCTGCTGATTTTTCCTCATGGCTTTTAGCTGGTGGTGCTTATAACCCTTTTTTTCATTTTTCACTAAAAACGTGCCTGTGGTTTTTTTGTATCGTAGGGAGTGGGTGCAATGCAAAGCTGAAAATTGTTTCTCTTCAGAGGTCTGGATCCACAAGCCCTCTGAATCCAGCACAAAACTTCAGTTGACTTTGTACTTTTCCCACACTAGTTCAGAGATAATTTTCTCTCTCTCTCCCTTTCTCTCTCTCTCTCTATTTTTTTTTTTTTTTACTGGCACTTTCTGGGATTTTATGCTACAGTATAATTCCATGGCAGTGTTGAGCTTCTGGCAGCTCTAGAGAGAGTGTGGTGCTCTGAGTAGACCATTTAGGCTTGCTGGGTATGAGGAAATTGCCTCCAGGATCCCCAGAATTCTCTCAAGATAAAAGGCATAAGGAAGTTTTTTGGGCTGGAAATGTAATTAAATAATAGAAAAAAATGGTATTATGCAATAGCATAGCTTCTGAGTAATCGGTACTCAAATAAATTAATGAGAAAAGTGAGATGTGAATCTTTGCCATGGGTGGAGAGAGAACATGGACCAGAGCAGCAAAGAGGGTGTGATTTCCTGAAAATAGTTGAAAAATTCAGTGTTCTTTAGATAAATTTTAAAAATAAAGATAAAAACAAAAGTATGGAGGTGAGAAATGGGAGGAAAGACAGACCAGTCTGTCTGAGTTGGTGTCCTTGTTTGGGGAGGTCTGTGAAGCCGATGAGCTGTCAGAATTCTGTCCTTCACTGGCAACTTTTTTATTCCCACAGACCTGATACTGTGAGAGATATTATGAAAAAAAACCCCAAGTAAACTCCAAAACCCCCAGAAAACTTTCGACAAAACACAGTAAAAAAGGGCATTCAGCATTTTCAAGCCCTTTCTCCTTAGGAAACAACGACAATGCAAATGCAACAGCCAAATGAATGTTAACTAATGAAAATTATTTGTCATGTCCTTCTGTAGTCACACACAGGGGCGGTATCAACTTGGCTGTCAGAGTTGGTGCACTTCTTCTCCATGCTCCTGTGCCCATAAGGGCATGGAAATAACAAATCAAGGTGTTATATTCTGATCCTATATGTGGAACATATTTTGAGTAATATATTTTTTTGGAGAGGCTCCCACTGTTTTTTACTCTGTAAAAACTGGGTGCTCGTTCAGTGTCCCTTCTGGCAGATTGCATGTGAGCCATAGACATAGTCAGGGATGGATGTGTTGCAGATCACTGATTAAAAGGCTGACTTTTCATGTTGTTAAACATGTGACCAGATGAAAGGTCTTAGTTCAGAAAACAGTTTGTTTGGTTGTTGTTTTTTTCTTAATTATGCAAGTTGTTTTAATATAAACTGGGTACAGTAGCCTTATAAATAATTTAAGATTGTCAGAATTTGAAGTTATTTTGGAATATATTGAGTTTAGCTTCTTTTAGAGTCCAAAGCTTTATTGTGGTGTCTATTCAGTAAGCCTGTATTCTGAGTTAACAACCCAGAGGCTGCTGCATATCTGGCCTGCAAAGGCTCATAAACTGTTCAGCAAATTTAGTAGGGGCTCTATCCTCCAGATTTTTTAACAATAAAAGATTTAAAATAAACTCCATGAATATATTTGCAGGGCTTCTCCTGCTAATCCTTGTGGCTGCTGTCACACTGCAGCTGTTAAAATGATGGCATTTTAATGGCAGTATATATGTATGCACCTAGGAGTCAGAGGTTGGAAAGGGACCTCAGGAAGTTTCTAATCCAATCTCCTTCTGAAAGAAAGGTCAGCTAAAAGATTGGAGTAAGTTGCTTAGGGTTTTAGCCAGTTGAGTCTTGAAAGCATCCAAGAATGGAGAGTGCACAACAGCTCTGGACAGCCTCTGCCACTTCTGGATTTTTTTCTCAGAATGGAAGAGCTGAAGTGCAGTTTCAGTTTTGTTAAGTTAGGTACAGGCTTTTATCTAATTCAATAGGTACTGAACTCTGGGATGTTTACGTTATACACCCTGACTTCTTCAGGTCCTTTATCAGGTTCTGGGACTGCACACAATCCTTCAGCAAACTGAAAGCAAAACTCTTGTTGAATGCCAGTAACTCCTGTTGATTTGGCTTAGCACCTGAAAATGCTCTTTTTTTCCAAATTCCACTGAATTGTTAAGGTGATATTTTTTTTTGCTTCAGTTTCCCTATAAATCAGGAAGGTCTGCTCAGCAAGAGAAATGTTTCCTTTTAAAGTCTCAGATTTGATCAGTGCCACGTTCCTTGGGGTACTGTTTTATTTGGCGTTTCACACTGTCATGGTGCATGTCAAACAAAAACTGCATCAACTACTTAAAAAAATTGACTGTTGTGGGTTTTTATACCCTATGGTGTTTGCTTGTACATTTTTATTATGCATCACATATCATTCTTGAACTGCAACCTTATTCTGATTGCCTGAAATTTAAAGTAGAAGTCCTAGGATGTTCCTATGAATAAACCAGATGCTCCATGTTCTAGGTAGTATCTTTTTAGCGTGGTACATTAACCTGAATCATGCTAGAAAAAAATCCTGCCTCCAGATTTCCATTATTTCTGTGGATTCTGTAGATTTCAGAGAGTATTTATGTATTTACATGCACATATATACATATATTTGGCAAGAGAGAGAGAGTCCTCAACTGGTTTCACTGCTGTGTTATCACGGAGTTGGTGATGGTGGATGTTGCTGACTGCTTCCAGCTGATATCACCAGTCAGACCCAATGCATGAATGATTTACCTGCGTGTTCTGTCATTTAAAACCAGTTCAGTTTTTGGGCAGGTTATTTTGTTCTATCTAAATTGAGGACATGGATGTCCGTGCTGATTGCTGCTCAGGTAATGAGAGACAAGCGCCTCAGGAGGCAGAGAGGAGTGAATCCCTGTTATCACAGCTGTTATCACAGGATGGCCACACTGAGAGCTTCCAGCACGGTGCAGAGACTGGAGTGGAAGCCCCTCAGTCTCAATCATGCTCTTGGTATTTGTAAAAACTGATTTTTCCTGTCTTCTCTAGCACTTAGTCCAATATCCGTGTCAATTTAAGATGCCCATTGGCAAAAATCATCATCAAATAGTGGTTATGTGATTTGCATAAAGTTTTGATCTGCTTATTTTTTCTAAAGACCGAGTTGATACATTTCATATGAAAATGGAGTAAATACAAAGATTTTTCTGGCTGGATCTGGAGTCACGCTAAAACAGGCAAATACACAGCTCAGAAAATGCATCTCTGTGTGTTCCTATGTCTGCAGTGATGGATGATGTGCAAATTCAATTTCAGTTTTGATACCAAGTTTCTAATATATCTGTGAATTTATCTTGCAATCAAGCATGCCTTGAGCGAGTTGTCTATAAGTAGCTACATTTTCAGCTGTGGGGATTTTAAAGTTTCTTTTTCTCATACAGTTCTTGATTTCTAACTGCAACCGCTACTCTTGCCAAGCATTCCCAAAAAAATCAGTTCAGCAGAAATTCAAGCTCACTCTTTTCCTAATATCTTCCATAAAACCTCAAAGGGTTTTAAATGTTCTTATGGTCATCTCCCGTGTGCTTCCTTTCTGTGTTAGTGCATGCACGTTTTAATTGCATCCTTTTTCAACACAGGCACTCTCACCCCTCAGTCAAACCATCTGTATTCATGAGATGGAACCGATGCTCAAGAGAATGTGGAATTTGAAAGCCCCACAATATTTGCCCAAGGAAGGGATCCTTAGGGAAAGGGGGATATTCCTCTTTGTGAAGCCAAGAACGGAGAAGAACTTGCAGGCCGTTATGAGGCGAGATGAGAAAATAGAGCTCCTCATTGTTTGATATCAGTTTTCAGCATTTCACAGTTTCCCTCTTGTACAAACAAAAAGAATCTCTAAGGTTCAGTTAGAGCACGCATGGGGAGTTTTGATGTTCAGGTACAGAAATACACGCGTTGCGGAGGGTGTTTAATATTAAAAGGTCACATATCTGGAAATAGTTTGGTTTAAATATATATATATAAAAACTGATTCATTGCTGCATAATTCTAGTTTTGAAGTCAGTTGATTTCAATGTATTTTGGGACTGAAGTAATACGAGAGTGAATCAGTTCCATAATTATTTTGGGAAAAAATTATATGCTAGTAGTTCTGGGGAATTTTTTTTCTGTGCAAATCATTACTGCTTAAGGAGGGAAACCATACCTTTCTTCGTATGTCTAAATTAATTTCATCTTGCATATGCAGAAATGTTTCTTTTTAGGTTTGATTAGAGAAGGGTTTTTTTTCCTTTGTAAATGGCAGATGCCTCAGATGAGTAACAGAATTAGGCATGCTGTTATGAGACAGAATCCTAAAAAATTAGATTATTGTAAGAAGGAGGCACTGAAAGTGTGGAAAAAAAGCTTACTTGTTAACCTCTCTAAATTTAACTTATTAAAAAAAATAAGATTTTTTTACCACCTTTGACAACTGAAGGTGTTAATCAAAAAGAAATAATCAAGTTCTTAGCATTTTCTTAGTAACAAAGAAGAGAGGGGGTAATATTTTGGGTGTAAGTTAATCAAGCATATAACACTGGTTGATAGTGAGGAAGAAATTTTAGTAGCTGTGTTAATTGCTATGGAAACACTGGCCTTAAGGCAGCTTGCAGGGTGTTTGTTGAGGTTGTAGGTTCAAAACATTTATTTTTTTTCTTGTCAGTCTTCATTAAGGTGTAAAAATCGCAGTAATAGACGTGTTATATGCAGTTCTTTAATTAGCTAGGAAATACACATTGATAAGTGTGTGGTAACATAGCTGTCAAAAAATCTTGGAGGTCTGAAATATTATTTAGGGTTTTTGTTTAAATTATCTGGGATGGATAGACAAGTATTAACAAAATCTTAGAAGTAAAGAAAAAATGTTGGAAATATATCTGGGTTACAAAGAGAAATATTGGAACACTAATGGGGTCTTGTCAGCTAAATATTATTATTGAATTTCCACACAGAAATGTAAAATCTTCTATTTTATTGATCAAAACCTTGTGAAACTGTGTGAAAAGACAGATGTTTCAGGAAAAATGGGGAAGGATCCATGACTAATTGCTACTAGAGTATATTTGTGGTTAATGTAAATCAACCAAGTACCACAGTACCACAACCTGTTTGCCACAGAGCTTCAAAGCTGCCTCTCTGCTTGCAAGAAGCACTCAATTGTGGTCAAACTTAGAACTCACGGCTGACATGTGGCTGCCCAGACTTCAGCAGGCCTGCAAAAAAATTCTGCCTGTGTTGTCCTCTTCACAGAGAGAGAAGGAGCATCCTGCTGGAGCTCCAGTCTGAAAAGGCCCAAGAAATGATGTTCTCAGCATACGGAGAGCCCTGGTAGGAGCGTGGCACTAAGGCCACTGCTGGAAGACTAAGGAAAAATTATTTTCCCCTGACAAATGGAGGCACGTAACAAAACAGGAAATGTGAAAATAGAGGAGGAAAACAGTTTTGGGTGAAGAAATCTGAGAGTAGAAGGGTTGCTGGGGACCTGTTTTATTTAGAGATGTTCTGAGAACCATTGATAATGGCCAAAAAAAATCACTCTGAACCTTGATTGGATGTGAAGAATCAGATCCCACACATTGCTGTCGGCCTTTATGTAAGGGTTTTTTAACACAGTAACAAAAAAGGTCATTAAAACCTGACCTTGTTAGTCTCTGCCTATGCAAAGATTTATTAACCCAACCTGCAGAATCATGAGATTGCTTGATTTAGAAGCTGCAGAAACAATGCCTTTAATATTAAGAAACTAGAGCGAAGCAAAAAGCAGTGGTATCACAACCCAGATCTATGGCAATGTATTCTTTTCGTGTTTTATTAGGTGCTTCTCTTCCTAACTTCAAGTTTTCTAGCTGAAAAATTTACTTTAGTGGTTTCTTTTAGAATTTTGTGTTTCCTATTTATTGTTGATGGGTCACAGTTCATTGATAATTGTAGATTACTGTGATGCGGTAATCATCATTTTTCATTTTCCTTTCTTTAAAGCATACACTTATAATTGTGTGTGCATATGTAAAACACTGAAAATAAAACTTGGAAAGCCGGGTGGTCTGGCTGTCCAAAAATCATTAACCACTGTTGATAATTTGACATGATGGCTTTTGAAAGATACTATGTTTTACTTTGGGATTTTATTACTTAAATGTGCCATTTCATCATCTCTTTACGATTGGGAAAACCAGAAAATAGTCTTGATGGAAAGGTTTAGGGTGAGATGAAGATGTAATTAATGGGCACAGGTATTGGTAATGACACTGTGGCCGGTGTAGCTCACTTAAGCCTTTGTTCTCGCTGGTGCTTACATAATGTGCCTAATACTGAGAATGCACTTCAGCATTTCCCTTCTGGGTGTTTGAGTCTTGGCTTGCTTTTATGAAAATTAATGATCTGTTCTGCTTTTACACCCCGAGTGGGAAATTGCAGGAAGGCCTGTTTGTACAGCTCTGTCGTGAGAGCATTGGAGCTGGATCATAAAGAGCCTGCAGTTAAACCGTCATTTGTGGGGAAAGATCCAATGGTAAACATGGAAATGGCCCTAATCCAATAAAAAAGATTCATGTGTCTTCTGCATACGTCGTCCTTGGCTTAAAAGCATTATGATCTGCTGTAAAAACTGCCATTTCACTTGTGCTTTGGGCAGAAAAGCGAATTAGGAAGCAGAGGGAAGGACGTGGAATAATCACATAAAGTTGTTTGGATGCACAGTTTAAAGGGGTGATTTGCAGGACCTTACACGGTGCCCCCTCAGCAGGAGAGGGGGTGGGAGAGGATGGAGGAAAGGGTTGCACACCTGTGGAGATCAGTGGTGGGAAAGAGACTTTGGTGCCATTCCATGTGTCCACACCTGAGGCAGGACAGAGCTGAGGAGGGGTGAGAAAAGGCACTGAAATGGTGTTAGGGGTACAACTGCTGCTGCACAAGGAGACACTGGGAAGGCTGGTTTAACACACCTCCTTTAAGGTGGGAAGGAGTGGGACTGAGATTTATAAACTCTAATAAGAGTTGGTGAATGTAGCATTTGTAAAGAAGAGTGCCCAGACACCCCCTGAGCAGTGGATGTAAGTCTGGCTAGGATGGATACCTGTAATAATCTGTCCATGGTGGAACAGACCTGGGCCTGGGATAATTTATTTCACTGCTTAGACAGCTTTTCCCTCCTAGAGTGATGGCCTTGACCTATTTATGTGGCCTTCAATCTCTTTTTCCTGTGGGTCAGTGAAAGGCTAAGCTGTGCAACTTCTTTACCAGGAGACTGTAGGAAAATTATAGGAGAGGGGTTTTGTTATGGACCCCAATTTTGAGGTTGCTCTAACATTTATTTGCCTTACATGACTATGAACTATTCTTTCTGCTTGGTCAGAAGTGCACAAGAAGGACACTTAGAGGTGGAAGGTTGAATAAATCATTGATTCTCAACAAAATAAGAAGAAATTGGCAAAGGATATTTTTACTTTCTCCTCAGTAGCTGCAGCTTCTTGTTCCCTGGATATTGCCCTCATGTGAAAGAGGGTTAACTTTCTTCCAACCCTTTAGACACATCTTCTACCCCTTTTCCATGGCAGCCAAGGTGTGCTCCAGGGACTACTGATTGCCTTAATTTCCACATTTTCATGGTTCTGTATATTTAAAGGGAATATAAATTAATATGAGATGAGATAAAATCAAGATAAAGAGAGAAGAATGAAAAAACAATGGAACATTTTATGGCTAGTAAGAAGAATATCAAGTTTTAAATACCCTTGTAACAGCACTCAGTCAAATGAAAATAAAGTGATCAGTGATGACAGGTTTGAATTTTGGGTAGCTGGTGAAATTTCACTTTTCCTAATCCAAGATTTATTAATGCCAAGACAACACTGTCCTAGGGTTCCTTGTGGACTTACACTCTCACATTCTTAGCCTATACATAATTTATTTGTACTATTTAAATGTACATTTTGTAGATTTTAAGTTTGGGGCTTTAGAAATCTAAATTATGAATACACCATTTGAGGAGAAAAAGTAATTACAAAATTCATATATAATGAACAAGCAAGGACCTGAAGGACCTCCCTCTCCTCAGCACTGTTGTGTCCCTGTGGTCTCAACCACCTAAATTCAAGGCATTACACTTTCTGTCTCATCTGGCCTCAAAGGCACTGTTATTACTTCACAAATTGCAAGTTGATTCAGATTGCCCTTAAATAACCCAGCATCCTTCTTTTAACTCTTGTCCGCCTGAATTGGTTCATGCTTTCCAGGACCCCTGACAGATGAGGTCCTTGCCTAGGTCAGAGCCTCAAAACACTCATTTTCTCCTGGGACTGCATTTCAAAAAGTACCTTTCTAACACCACAAGTTGCTACAAATAGCAGAAGGATTACAAGGCAGAAGTCTTGTTGTTGCAGGAAATTAATTAACGAAGGAAACCTTTGAGCAATCCCATTATCAGGTCAGTCTGATGTGTACAGTAAGCTCTCCTAAAAGATACATAGATTTTTTTTTTTTAAATTCTAGTATATTCTCGTCCCCAGTTTTCTCTTTCTTCTTGAATCTCAGGCCTTATGCTATGTTCTCCTATGGATTTCACAGCTCCTGCTTCCATTAAAAGATGCTTTTGAAAGAAATACCTGTTGTCTGGCAGGGGATCAGAGGCAGCAGCACCTGGGATAAGAGGCAGCCTATCCCGCAGAGACCAGCACTGCTCTGAGATGCCATTCCTGCTTTTTTTTTCAGAGAAGTACAAGCGGTGGCTGCTACCAGGTTTGCTTTCAGGCTGTTTCTGCTCCTGTATCGTGTTGCAGAATTGATACACAACACTGTAAATGGTTTGAAAGGATGTTAAACACAGACTGCTGCCTGCAAAAATAAAAGCAAACAGGAGAGCAGGGCAAGCAGGCTGTGAAATCCAGTCATTAGGCAAGTTATTCTGATGGCAGCATGTCAAATCACCATGCAAATAATGCTGAAAAGGATTATCTTACAGGAGACCTCTGCCACTCAGTGCTGGATCTCTGCCTCCATTTTGCTTTTGCCTTACTTAAGCAAGACAACGTTGCTTCTTTCTTCCCCAGATCTGGAAAGCAGAGTTTGTTAAAGAGGGTGCACTGCATTTTGTATGTTTCATTTCTTTGTGCATGGTATTTGTCCAGAGCACGACTAGAAAGAACTCCAGAGAGTGATCTTCCCTTTCCAATCTTACCTTTGTTGATGAGCCCTGACACAGACATCATTGAGGCCACTAAAATATCCTCATTACTCCTGAGATCACACACGTGGAAATGCATGGGATGTCTTGGTGAGAGCACTTGTTGTAAGTCCTTTGCAAAATCAGGTAGATGTCACTGTTTCACTTGTGTTCTGTGTTTTCAAGGTTTTCTTGTTGGTTTTTTTTTTTTTCCCCTGCTCTTAAAAGTAAAAAACGTAGATGCACTGGATAACAGCCTGAGCTTTCCCAAGTATTTTCCTGGTTAGTCTTTCCCTGCATTAGCTGTAATGGCAGTGGCACTAGTCTGAAAACTGTTGATGGTTGGTTGGACTCCTGCAGCTTCTCTTAGAAGTCTACTTCTGAGGCAACTCTGTCTTGACAGGTCATTTTTCTAATGTTCACATTCATATTTACCCATCATGGCAGATGTAGCTGAATCCAGCTGCCTCAAGTCCTACTTTGGGGCCCTAACAGTTGGACCATTATATTGTCCTGTAAGATGCATCTTTGAAAAACAAATTGTGCCTATTCAGGTGTTTCATGCTGGCATTCCTTCTCAGAGCAAGTACGTGTGTTTGGCAGATCTGTCTTTCCTCGTAGGACCAGTCTCTTTAGCACTCCTGTTTCAGATTTTCCTTTCTGTCAATACTTCTGGAAATGAGGGGTCTGGAAGAAATGCTGTTTTAAATAATAAGCACAGCTTGTTAAGTGACAGTCACAACATTCATAACATCCAAGTTTGAACAAGGAAATGAATAGTTAAAGCGCAGTGCATCACGTATTGTTCTCACAATACACATTATTTTCTATTGAGTGTAAGCAAACACTCAGTAAATCTCTTTTCCCTCGATTTACCTGTTGGGATATGTATGACAGATTGCTTTAAGGACTTATCACTCACTGGGTGCCTCTAAATTCACAATTGTTGCTGTTGTCGTAAATCTGTTAATTTCCTGTGCAACAGCTCTTATCCTTTTCTCCTGCTTTCTTGGTTTTATGCTGTTGATAGTTGTGTGAACAGTGTTTAAGTACTGAACAAGGCACTTGATTAAAGGCAGTGAGGAAAGTGGTTGAGATGTTATGGACTGGCCTTTTAAAAAGAGTACATAATTCAAAGCTTGCCTGTTCATACCTGTTAGCTGCTTTGAATGCTCTGATGAAAAGCTGAAACAAGGTAACAGGTTAGATGTTTTTCTTCTGAGGAAAGCGGAGGAATAATTTTATAACAAAACAGACAAGTTTCATTAAAAATCTAATTTTTAGAAAGGAGCAAATATTTCTTGTCCCGTATACAATTATACTTGATTTCTAACCCTGTTATTCTGGTTCCTCTGGAATTGCCTTGAAGCTCTTGAGGCTGACTCTAATTTCATGAAATGGAGTTCTTACCTTAGTATATCAAGCCAGAAAGACGTTTCATTGTGTTTAATATTTTAAATTGTATGAAAAAACCAAGGAAGACAAAGAAACAGTTGGCCTTTACAGTAAAAGTGTTGCCAATCTGGTTTTTAAGTGGGATTCTTGGGTCCCAATAAGGCTGAGATGGGAATGTTTTCTCTTTTCTGTCCTGTACAAATTATTATTGGTTTTCATATTATCTGAAGCCCCTCATGGGGTTCATCATGACCTTCCTCACCATGGATGTAATTCATGGGCTTGATGGTGTAGCAAGCAGTTTATTCATCTGCCTTAAACTTTGTGCTTTTCCATAATGATTGTAGCCTGATTTATGAAGACTATCCTGTGCCAAATCCTTGGGAGGCTGGTTTGTGGATTTGTCTCTCTTTTGTGAATTCCTGAGATGAAATTCCATAGGCAGCACATACATCAAGTGTATTTGAGAAGGTAAATATTGCGGATCCTTGTGGAAACAAAGCAGGATTATTATTTATCTATATATATAAATGCATATATATGAATTATCATGCAGTCTACTACCTGTGTTCCACTCAAAATCCAGAAAAACCCTTCAAGGGTCATATGTTTTGGTTTTGGTGGGTTTTACCTTTCTTTCAAGCTTCACAGATGCCTGTGGTGCTACATGGGTTTATGATAATTTATTTTAAATAATAAATGCTGCAATAGCTGTATGTACCTTCATAACATTGTCCTTCAAAATTAGCATTGAATCCTTCATCCAAGGGAGGAGTTGATAAATTTGAGTGCTTTGACAGCAAAGAACCTATTTGGAGGATGTTCATAATTTAAAAGCGTTGTGCTGGTCATTTTGAAATTGCACATCAGCAGGAATAAAAATATTGGATGTGAAGGCAGAAACTGCAGTGACAGAACTGTTAAGGAAAATACTTGTATTTTTTGAAGAAGTACAAAACTGTTTGAGTTTTGCAGTGCTCTAAAGAGCAGAAGCAGGAATGTGTTTTTAAGTGAGATAGCAGGGATTCCAGTGTGTGCTGGGGGTAAAACGTGACCAACGTATTCAATAAAAATTCACTTACAGTGCTAAGTGTTTGCGCTGAGGCAATCACAAGAAAATCCACTGAGATCCACTGAGACAGGTTAGAAAGTTGTGAAGGGCTCTTTGAGTGCATAAAACCCTCTGTCACTTGTTTTTTTGGAAGGTGAGTAGAAGCTCTTAGCTCAGTATGAGGTTTTCGTTTGGGCTATGTAACCTGTGCTGGCACAGGTGAGAATCAGGTGAGGAAAGTCCTTTGGCTTCAGAGAGGGAGCTCAGAGGAGCTGCTCTGGATGCTTAGTTAAAAATTATTTCAGATTGACTTACGGAGGGTGTTGCCACGCGGCCTGAAAAATGGAATATCCAGCCACAGATACAAAGGGAAGATATCTGGTTGAGCAACTTTCAGATTTTACTGAATATCTTCGGGTGTGATCTGGAAGAGAAACAAAATGGAATTTTCCAGAGGCAGCTAAATCGAGGAAAGTGGTGAGTGCTGGTGAGGGTGGACAAGTTTAATTTTACACAAGAATTTAGAAGCTGAAGAAAGGGGCAAAAAATATATTAGGAAAATTAAAGTTCAAGGAACTGAACTTAATATATCTGGAAAATAATTTAGCTATTCAGTGGGAGGGAAAATCAGCAAGGCATCAAGGAATGAAACTGAACAGCAATTTTCATTTTATTATGCAGATGAAAATCTGGAAGAACTCTTTTGATTCCTGAGAGTAGCAAATTATACCTTCCTGACACATGAATGTGATTCCTATTGATGCATCTGCATGCAACTCCCTTTAATATCTGGGAGCAGCGATTGTTGCAGAAAGTACAGGTGGTCTGAATTCAGGGGATGGCTGTGCACCAGTTTGCAGGCTTAGCTGAACCTCTTTCCAGCCAAGGTCTTCATTTTGCGCTAGGTTTTAAGCTGGCTGAAGTCCATGGCCTTAAATTGAGCATTCTGGAGGAGAGTGTTGGTGCTATTCATCGTAGAAGAAAAGCCTGGGATATGACTCCAATCTGGTCTTCCAGAAAAGCAGTTCCCTTACACACAGCCCTTGGGGAAAAAGATGAATTCCCTTCCTGAAGTGAATGAATCCTAAGGAAAGTGCATAGATTAATTTTGCCATCAGATTACACTTCTGACCTTGGACAAGACACTTAAAACCTCAACACCTCTGTTCTCAGCCTGTGCTTAAAACTTACTCTTCTTCCTGCTCATTCCAGCTGGAAACTCAACTGTTTCCTTTTACATGTCTGCATGGTGGAAGAATGTAGACTCTGGACATTGCTGTAATTTGAATAATAGCAGGATGGAAAAGAAGGAAAACCAGAGGCTAGAAAGAAAAGCAGTGTTGTAGGTGCATTTTGGACTGTCCCTTAAACAGAAGAGCTTCCATTACTCGGCCTGGAGAGTGAGGCATTCAGCAGTGCCTGCTGCTGGAATGTCGTTCTGTTTGCTGAGAGCCACAGCAGATCAGAGCTCACAGGAAGCGCCGAGAGGCAGAGTTTGTGTCTGTCATAAAGCCTAGAGGGTCACTGGCACTGTGCCGCCATTAGCTGAGCTGCTGATTAAATAGTATCCTCATTGTAATACATTTAATTTTGCACGATTTTTTATTTATACAATGCAGTGGACACCTTCCCTTTTGGGGCTCCTCAGTATGGATTTTCGAGTTTTGTCAAGACCGAAGCAAACACAGCTCAGTGCTCACTGAAAGCCTCAGGCTGACAGAAACAAAGTAGCTGCTCACAGTCTCAGCTGTTGTCTCCAAATTACGATGTCAAATGCCAGAATGCCTTTTCACCAACTTCCCTCATTTTTTCTTCCCCCCTCATCTTGATGACAGAGCGCAGCACATGCACACCTTCACCTATAACAGCCTCATAAATCCATAGGTTAAAGTCATGTAGGGAGTGGACAATATGTCACCTAATGAGAGACAATAGGCATAACTAGGCCAAGGCCAGCTGTTCCCTGGGTGTGGGGGAAGGAAGGAGGGTTATACTGGTGTGCAAGGAGATAGGTAGGGCTGATAGGTGGGTAGAGAGGTGTTCAGAAGGTCTTTGAGAGGCTCCTGTGTTTCACCAGGTGTAAATACAGGCTTGTGGTCTCTATCTGTGTAGGGAGTGGGTGAATATTCCATCGTGTTGATGCTGGTTTGTGACAGAGGACTTTGGCAGATTCTTGCCCCACCCTTGTCATTTCTTGCTGATTTAGCAGGAATATTGGTCTGGAGCTTATCAGACTTTCCCACACTGATTTCTCAGCATTTACTTTTCTCTCTTCAGCCTGTGGTTTTGTGGTCTTCTCACAGAAGGGATCTTTGTGGTGGAATGAGATTCCGTGGTTAAGGACTTTAGACTTTGACTACTTATAGACTAAAAGTTAATACAGTTGTATTAAAAGAGCCCCAACAAAACCTCAAAAAAATCCTACCGTGTTATCTTCCATTGATATGTATGAGATTCCTAAGCAACCACACAATCGTGTTGTCCTTCTTCCTTGCCCTTACTTCTCCTTTACTGTTCTGTGAACTCAGTTTGTAAGCTCTTTTGTTGGAGTGGATTCATCTCCACAGACATTCCTGAAATCTGTGTTTATATTGCTGTTAAACGTTGGCTCGGTGTGTGAGAATTTCTGAGTGATCCCTGACTATCCTTCATTGCTGCAGCTGTTCACATCAGCTTTTCTTTGTGCTTTTACACAAGAGCCTTGCTGACTAGGTAAGAAGGCCTCATGCCCTTCCTTCACATGTTGGTGATTGCTTTAGTGTTTCAAGGCAAAAGAGTAGCCAAGAGTTGGAGGTGAAACCAACAGATAAGGGTAGAAGAGGGGTTTGGTGCTGCTCTCGCTTCAGCAACTCACTGTTATCTGGAGCCTTTGTGGCTGCTCTTACTCAGTTGTCACTGTCTTTTTCCATTTCAGTCTAGAACTGCCCATGGCTGATCACAGTTGACATGTGTCACTGTGGGGATGAGTTAGAGAGCTTCACAATCTTGCCCACCCAGAACGACCACAGGGACATTTTGCCTGCGTTTTACCCTCTCTGGAGTTTTGGGCTAGTTGCTGGGTACTAGGGGCATCCAAGGTGACAACCAACAAAGAAATCTGTAACTTTGTACTTTTGATGTAAAAAACCCTTTTTGTTTTAAATTCCTGGAGTGCTGCAGGTTACCCTTGAAGCTTACAGATCAAACCTCAAAGTCTCTGCTCCCTCAGAGTTCCGAAAGGATGAAAGAGCAAAAAAGGTGTGGAGGTAACAGGGATCAGTGCAGGTTCACCCAGCAGGTCAGTGCTTGTGCTGGGACTGCAGTTGAAATCTGAGGCATTCCAGATCAGTCTTCTCTGCTTCATCTCCCTGCCACGCTCGAGCCACCTGGGCAGTGATGGAGACATTCAGCTGCCTGGGCAATGTGCAGTTTTGCTGGGCTGCTTTAAACTCCACAGTGAAGGAGAAGGTCTGGTTGTCAGGCACCTTCTGCATCCCCTGGAGAGAATTGCTCTACACTGACTGTTTATCTTTGATCGTGATTCTGAAAATGTGGAACGCGCTGATCCCGGGCTGCTGGAGGGAAGTGCTGCAAGGTGGTGTCAAGATGTCTCTCTTCCAGACAAGGCGACAGCCAAGGAGTCTGTGCCCCATCCTGGTCTCCCAGCCTGCTGTTCCTGTCTTCCCCTGCTCCATTCACAAAACGCACAGGCACTTGTCATTTCCATATCAATAGTGTCAGCTGCACTTTCTGGTGTGTGTGTGTCTAGAAGAACGGGTGCTCTGCTTTGTTGGAGGTTTGGCTTTGCTCAGAAAAACCCTGCCTCTAGACACGACAGGAATACACAGGTTTTCTCAGGGTAGCTCACTGTCTGTCACACATTCCTCGTGACTTTTTCTTTCTTGGCACGAGTAGGTGGAACCCAGCAAGTTTCTGACCTGTCTGCACTGCAAACATTTAAGTCTCTTTCAAGGTAGAAAGTATGCTAATTCTTTTCTTCATTATAAATGAGGTAAGACCTTTCAAATAGGACAGACAGGTGGTAAACATTTTTTCAAAACCTTGAAATCACTCTGTTTTTATGTTTAGTGAAAAATATTCTGTGTCTACAAGCACAGAGGAAAATTGTGTTAGAGAAACAGCTTCTCGTGGCTGGATCTCTGGCTCAGGAAATTAGTGGATGCACCTCCCACTACCTGTATTCCTGCCATTACCATGAGCTCTGTCCTGAAGGCTGAGGGTAAAACACATGAAATGTTTGCAAACATTTAATGACAAACTGCCTAAATACTGAGCGCTTTCAGAGTGAGTGAACTGCTGTCATACTTAGGAACAGGAAGGATGATATTACCAGGCAGGTTTAAGTTGCATACCAAGATTCTGAAGAGCAATTAATAGATTAAAGAAGCAAAGCTCATATTTAGAGTTTCAGGATTTTCTCTCCACTAACTGCTGTCCAATTGGAAGTGTTGTTTGGATGCTGTTTAGTTCTGGAGACTCAATTCAACTCAATATTTTAGTGCCATTGAGATGTCCAAGGTGGCAAAACCTTAGAGGTGATCTGATATGTGATCCATCAGCACAGAAATGCACCCAAAGAACACTCTGGCTGTGTGCCCTTAAGAAGAATGCTTTGACACAGACACATCATCTCAAATACAGTGTCTGTTGCCCCAACTGCAGCACAAGGAACACCTCTGGGACAGGAATTACGGTGAGATGTGCTGCAAATTATTAATTCACATTTGCCAAAAAGAAGTAAGTGCTTCATATTAATTTGGAACTTTGTGTGGATGGGATTTCTTCTGGAATATATCACAAGGGAACAGACCAAGGATAGCCTTGATAGCAGAGAATTTCTGACTATTAAGAAAACAATGGAGTTCTTTTTTTTTATTTATGCAGTATGGAACCTAATTTTCAATTCCTTGGTTTGGACCTTCTTGCCAGACAGCTTTTTTTTTTTTTCCCACTTGGATTACTGCCAATATACAGTATAAACAAATTAGCACTTTCTTTTTCAAAAGCTTTAATCTTGTTGCTTTTGCCATACCAGACAGCAAAGAATACACAAACAAGAGGCATGAAATCTTCTTAAGTTTAAAGCTCAAATTAATTCAGTCTCCTTGATATTTTTAGCCTTGAAGTAGATTGCTTTTGAAATATTACATTGCACATTTAATTCTGACAATGTTATCTGGATGCCATCCAGGGGGACCTGGATAAGCTCAAGCAGAGGGCCAATGGGAATCCCAGGAGGTTTAATAAGATCCAGCTGCACCTGGGGTGGGGCAACCCCAGTATCAACACAGGCTGGGGGATGATTCTATGATCTTCTTAATTCCCTTTGTGATGTCTTGGGAATGCAGGGGGTTTGGCAAAGTGTGATGTTGAGTATATACTTATTCATCAGGAGGTGTATGTACACATGTATATAAAATGTGTGCATAATCTTCAGAGACTTTTCAAGTGGAAAGATCTGGAATTACTGCTGAATGATATCTTTGCTTTGGAAAAGCTTCTTTATTGTCAGCTGTGCTGCAATGTCATCTAGCTCAGTGCCTTACACATTACAAAAGAAGTACAATTATTGTTTCGATTCTTGTCTCAGAAACTCTCCAAATTGTTGAACGTACGCTTGTTTTTTTCCCCAGTAGCAAGATGTCTTGACAATGTGCATTATTTGGTCAGGATAAATTTTTAACTGAAAAAGAAAACTCTCTCAAATAAATAAATAACTGTGGACCAGTTTTATCCATGGTGGTTGTTGACACAGAATTAAATCCACGTCACGTTCACAACCTAGTGCTAAATCTGAACTGAACTTTGAGTAATGATGTTATGAACCGCACTTTTAAATTCCTATTTCCTTTTGTTTAAGAAGTTTAAGACTCTCTCTATTCCAGTATATCCATTTTGTATGCAAGCATTTACAGATAAGATAGAACTTTTGCACAAATTTACAAGTTTGCATCACGAAGATCTGCATTTCCTCTTGCATACAGACAAATTCACACTTGAAAAACCAAAGCATAAACTTGAGTATGTTCAGTTTGCTGTGCCCAAAAGATACAGGAATTTTGCATCTAATATTTATCTCATTTGAGATTAGGTGGAACTGTTGAATTAATGTTGAGAGTTGCTTATTTTCGTAATGTTAGATCAGTATGAATAAGACTTCCCACATTTTATTTTAGGTGGCAAGGGTGTATCAGAAAAAAATAATATTAGTTAATCATTGCCTGGGTTTATCAGCCATCAGGCTCCCAGTGATTCCCTCAGGAATACAGGCTGAGGCCTACAAACAGGTGTAACACCCATGGCAATAACCCTTTTGTGTTTGTTCTGATTGATTCCAGGATCTGCATTTAAACATAATTTTAATTCTCTGGGTTTTATTAGATGCACTAATTGCAGCAACTAAAAATATCCTTATCAAGCTAAATTTAAATCTAAATTAAATCAATTGTCAAAGCCTGACAGACGGATTTTCTGCTGATTAATGCAGAGTTGGCTATTTCTGCCATGTTCCTATTTGCTTTTTCTGCCAAACCCTGGTTTCAGGTGTGAATGACCTTAAAATGTTCTTTCCTTCTCCACTGGCATAGATCATTCCAAGATCTTTGAAGAGTAAGACAAGCCCAGTGAAGACAACTGCAAAAGTGGAATATGCTGCACTCAAGGACTTCATTCCTGTGACAGATGCTGTTCCCATCTCAGAAACCCACATGATCAGTTGGACAAGGGTAAGTTTATTAGGACCAACGCATTCCAGGCACTATTTTAGCTTATTTTCTGAAGGAAAAATTAAGTTTGCTGCCTGCCAGGGGAGTTCCTCCCACACAGCAAAATCTCTACAAGTAACGTCGAGTTTTAAGCACTCCAGGCAAGAGGTCGAAGATCTGAAAGACAGTTAAATTTCTACAAGTTTCATGAAAATCAGTGGCTTTGTAGAAGCGAGAGACCCTGACTGCTGCATCCTCAGGCTAAAAATAGTTAGGCAGGGTATTTGTTCTTGTTGGCCTTCTCTTCACCGTTAGAATATTTCTGGAGGTGTTGGATATTCTGTAATGGAAGTATCTTCCAGTAGCTGCTGTGATTCCCTGTCTTCTAGGAGCAGCTGAGGGGCTACAAAGGTGTCCAATTATCTCAGACAAAATACCACAGAAAGCATTGATTAAAGTATATTTGTGACTAACAGAGAAGGAATTTGAGATTTGTTCTGGAGTAACAAATTCAAATAAATTTTTACTCTGCTAGCTAAAATTAAAATAGCAATAGAGGGAAATAAAAATACTGAATGTGCTTAGGGCTCTTTTTTTCTTGTTGTTTTATTTTTTTATCGTCAAGAGACTGTTTCATCTGCTCTCCTGAGCACAGCAGTTTTTTCTCTCTTGCCTCATCTTTCTCCAGTATAAATAATATATTGGGCTCATGGATGTATAAGTGAATCAAAAATTTCTCATTTCATGTGGGCAGCACTGAAGTTTGTAGGCATTTCAGTTGAGCCATTTAAAAAATTTATGAGCGCTCTTCTGCCAAGCGGAAATAAAACTGTTTTCTTTTGCTTTCTGTAACTTCACCCAAAGAAACAATAAGAAAGCACAGTTTGTTTCTAGCCCATTTATTTTTGATCATGCCTAAAAAAATAATAGTAATAGTCCTAACTGCAAATAGTCCTTCTACCAGATACACAAATGATCCAAAAATGAGTCTCCTCCTTCACTGCACTTGATTTGTGTCCAGTAAGAGAGCGATTGAGGGAGTTGGAGCAAATTAATGTTTTATATCAGCCTGTTTAGATTAAATTGCTGAGGCTATTGCAGGCGACTCTGGCAAAAATTAATGGTTAATTTAATTTGACCTTTTTAAAATGCAAGCACTATAAGTAACTGCCTTAAATATCTTGCATAGGATGCTTGAGTTAATAAATCTAGTTTGCTTTCTTTAATTTATTTTACTGCTTATTGTGTGCTTTCAAAGTTTTCTCCAGCCCCTTCCCTAATGGAATGGAATTGGAAAGGAAAGCAGATGACTGTCAGATGGCAAGGCAGCTCTGACACTGACCAAAATGAGTAGGCTTGGGTATTATTTAGCTGTCATAAAGCAGATGCCTTCACACTTTCATGATATTTTCACAGAAGTTCCATTACAGATCACGTTCCCCCTCATTGAACAGTGCTCTTGGCCTCTTCCTCATGGAAATATCCTCTCCTTTTGCAACTACAACAAACATGGGGAATTAAATTCAGAAATAGAATCAAGTATTTTCTCACAGGTTTTTTTTAAATGAAAGATAAGCATTTTTATACTGATTTTAATTGCAGCTGCAGCCTCAGCAGCCCCACTCTCTACTTGCCTCAGCTGAGCAGAGTGGTCTCTGAACTGGACTTTGCCAGGGGTGTTGGCCTTGCCTGTCTGTGGATCTCCACCTAGGCCACATAATGAACAATTTCACACCTTCGTGGACATAAATTTTTTGCAGAATTGCTAGATCAGTTAACCAAAGGGACGGAGATAAAAATGCCAGGAATGTCCCTCTGACTCCCTGAGCACCTGTGAGGAGATGAGTGGGCACGGGGTGAGGTCAGCAACCCTAACGTTGTTCAGAGGTATCACACCAAGGGGGGGAAAAGCAATATTAGCCTGCAAAAGGGAAACTCTTTCCATTTAAAAGAAATTAGAAACTGCCTGTAAGGAAAAAATTGGGAAATTAAATCCTTGGACTCAGCAGGGAGGCACATAAAGATCACCTTATTAGTATCACAGAGGGGACAATGTGCACACCCCAGAACATAAAAGGAAAAGAAATGGGGGAAGTGGGAGCCCCAATAATGTGTTCAAGAGATAAGATACAATATTTTATTGAAACTAAAATATATTCTTTAGAAGCACACTTGAAATTTAAACAATTCTAATTAAATGGAAGGGAGTTTGGCAGATAAGAGAAGCAAGGCAGAAATTTGAAGAACTAATTTTCACAGGTACAAAGGCAAGGAAGAACTGATATAAGGTGATCAGAGGTAATCTGCCTGTTGGGAAAAAAACTCTGTTGGACCTCTGGAGCAGAAAGAGGGCAGCTGAAACCCTGGCAGCTGCAGAGTGGTGTAAGTTTCTTTACAGGCTTAAGAGGGTCCTGCCCTCCCTGGGCCCACAAGAGGTTTTACATTTGACGTTACAAGATGTGGATTCTTTCTGGGGCAGCTTAGTTTAAGCCAGATAAGCTTTATTTTGGGGTTGCCACCTTTGAGATAACGAACACCAAGATGAATGAGTAATGATGAACTGTTGTCCTATAATAGCTACATGTGGGCTGAGTCATGGAGGGGCAGGTAGGATTATTTTAATCCATAATTCACATTGTCAGCTTCAACCTACAGATCTCTTTTTGTTGACTTCTCTCTGTGCTGTAAATCCATTTGTGAATATCTTCTGCCTTCTGGCCTTGATCAATTCAGCCTGCAATAACAGGCTGGGTTTTTTACCCCACCCTTGTATCTTCATTTTCCCCAGTCTAAGCAGTTTCTCTTCTTGTGCTTTAAAATCTCAGCATCATTTTCATTTGCACTAAATAATCTCTCAACATTTTGCTGTTTTGCTTTAAGTCCCCTTAGACACTTGTTTTTTAGATACAACTCTTCTTAGCTTTGGACAGAATTATGGGATGGATCCTGTTTCATTGAATTTAATGAGATTTGGTCATTAATTTTTCTGGAAAGTGGCTCATATTCTAAATCTGTGAGGACAATACTCCAAAATATTCTGCTGTTGGTATTAAGCAGTTCTAAAGTTGCTTGAATTAACTATATATGTGTTCACTCTTCCCTCACAGCTGTACTTCACTACTTCATTAGTTTTGTTACTTGTGTTCAGTTAGAAAGATATTTAGAATTTCTATCTCTTTGCTTTGCTGAAGCCTTCAGATCTTCCTCCAGCAGCATATGAAGGGAATATGAAAGGTATTCTTGTGGCATTGTGAGACAAGAATTTTGTAAATGTGATCCTTTACATCGCATTTAGACAGAAACCCCACCTCTGATACCCTGCTCAGCCACTTCCATAGTGATAACTGCCCACCCATTTGCACTTTCTTGGTTTGACTTAAAATAATCATTAAGATAACTGTCATTTCTTTGTGGTTATATGTGGGTTTTGATAATAATATTCCAACTTCTTAGCTCTCAACAACAATAATAATAATGATTGCTGATAATATGAGTTGGTTCTGTGCAGCTGTCTAAATGGCTTTATTTATCCGGTTGGCTTTTACTGATTAGGGAGATTTTGCAGGTTCATCAGAGATGAATTATACGTCTGCCTTTACAGACAGAAAATATAGGCTATTAACAAGCTCAAGCTTATAGTGTGCCCATGTATGGTCCTATTTTAAAATGTTAAATACTTTCTGGTTTTGTTTTATTTTATTGTCATTGACAGAGTGAATGATATAATTATCACCATCTAAATAAAATGCTGGCAATAGCACGTGTTTAGATTGGATATCAGGAAAAGATTCTTCACCCAGAGGGTGGCTGGGCACTGGAACAGGCTCCCCAGGGCAGTGGTCACAGCCCCAGCCTGACAGAGTTCAAGAAGCATTTGGACAATGCTCTCAGGTGTGTGATGTGACTCTTGGGGATGGTCCTGTGCAGGGCCAGGAGTTGGACTCAGTGATCCCTGTGGGTCCTTTCCAACTCAGCATATTCTGTGATTCTTTGATAGAAGGCCAAACCCATCACGTTAGCAGCTTTTATTCCTTTTTTCTTTTTTTCTTTTCACAAAATAATCTATTTATTTAGTTCTGACTCTCTCATCAAAACAGTTCTGAACAGCCCTGGTTAATCAGCATCTGACAACTTTCTAGATATAACTACAGAATGATAAAGGCTGATTGAGCTGAAGTTAATTTCCATTTGGCTTTTACCTTCTAATTATTGAGCAGCTGAGCATCAAAACCCTTTCACCTCAAAATGCCTGCAGGGCCCTGCAGTAGACGGGACCTATCTCAGTAGAGTTTAGTTACCTCAAAAGAAATGTTACAGCTCAAGTGATTTGGAAATATTTGAAAGCTGAGAAACTTTGCTGCTCATGAGCATATAAGGAAAATTATCAACATCCACCCTGCAAATTTACCAGGTCCAGGGAAGGTTCTCTCTTAACTGGTTCTCAGTAAGAGGAATTGAAATCTGCGGAGGTTAATTTTGACATTCTCATTGAGTATCCAGGTAGCTGATAGCCATTTGTAACTCTTTGGATAAGTCTTTTAAAATGCAGGAGGAATTGCTAATTAAGTTTTAATTGTTAAGGAAAGGACTCCCTCCCAAGGAAATTTTTTATAGGTCTTAGTATGGAAACAACCTTGGCTGTCATCTGTGATGTCTGTTTCTGAGGGTGTTGGCAAAATCAGGCACATGAGGCTCTGGTGGCATTTGTTGTATTTTTTAAGTAAAGAAATCCACCACTAGAGAGCTGTGTCATAAAAAATGAGATTTTCTAAGATAATCTTTTGAATCTCACAGAAGAGATGGGAATCACTGCTTTTCTCACATCAGAAAGCAGGAATTCCTTCACATCCAATGTTTGCTCTTGTTTTTAAGAGAATTTTTCAGAGTAATTCCTTTGGTACAGTTGGGAATTGAGTCCATTGCTCAGCTTCCCAGGTTGGAATGGGAAAGGCTCTAGGACTGTTTGGACTGAATTTTTTTTAATGTGTGATGAGTGATATGTTCCAGTAGTTTTGGGCAGAACTCAGGTCAAACACCATGCAGGATGTGGAGGCTGTCACCTTGGTTGCACTGGTGCATGTGGTGTCTATAAGAATTCTTATATATGGCCACATCTCTAATCTGTAGGAAGACAAAAAAATATCTGTTTGCAGAAAGTGCACTTTCCATGCAAACTTCCCTCCCCAGTGGAATTTTAGTGCCACAAACAAGGTAAAACCTACTGGAGTCACTTAAAGTGGAGCACTTATTTACAGTACGTATTTGTCTGGCACTGTTGTGAAAAGTTCAAAAATCCAGATGGGCCTTATTCCTAAAAACAGAAGGCAGAATCCTTCAACTGCATAAACTTGCACTTTCCCTTTCCCCCTTTGGCACAAATAGTGTTCATCTATTTGTCTTTTTGAACATTCATTACTTTTGCAGATTATAAACCTAAAGTCCTTTTCTCCTCTGGATGCCTGTGTTTAACTTGCAATAATACCAGCAAATATTTAAGGGGAAACAAGTCCTCAAGAGCCTTTAGAAACTCATGCACTGTGTGCTTTGTTTAGTTTCTTTCCAGTGGTAGGCTTTGTTTTAGCTGACTTATTGAAGATGCTTGGAAGAGTCACATAAAATTCAAGGTTAGTTAGGCAAGACTGTTTCACATCATTCAACAAAGTTACTGGACTTCTTCATTAACTATTGACTCTTTTATCACATGGTGGTTTCTACGAAAAGTCTCTTCAGTAATGTATAGATACCATATGTTTTAATATTAATTTTATTTTCTTTTTTTTTTTTTTTTTTTCCCCCCATTAGTGATGCTGCAGCTAAATTCTGGCTGGAAACCCATACCCAGGAATAAAAGCAGCTATAACTCAAATGTATATCTTTCCTCCTATGGAAATTAAGTTCTTATCATCTCAGTGCCTCATTCACAAAGGCCTATATTTGTAGCACTATTTGTCTTCCTGAAGGGAATTGTATGAGGCCCTGGAGATGAATAATAGCTTTTCCTAATCAGCCTTTTGAAAGACCATTGTCTTGTCTGTCTTTGTTAGCACATCAGCACAGTGGTGGGTGTTTTGTAGCATAATATGAAACAAGGTGCTTGCTGCTGAGAGCTTGTAATTTCAACAAAGAAGAAGCAATCAGAAAAGGGGCTGGCAAACACGGGCACTTGAAATTCAAGGGCTGGATGTTTTCCACGCTGAGGGCAAGAGTGAGGGGAAGAATGAGCAAACACCAAATGGGCAAGAGTCCTGTGGTGCATGCCAGTGTAATCTGCCAGGTTCCTACTTAGCAGGCTATGCTGGCACAGATTCAGACATTCCAGGTTTGTGTAGCTTCTCCTTGCCTGCTTATTTTGCTGTTCCATTTCCTTTCATCTCTTTCTCACTACTGTGTAAAGATTGGACCTATGGTTGCTCTAATATGCTTGGTCCCCGTTTTTGTTGCTTTTCCTGCTCTAGATAAATGGTATTTCTCAGAGGATAAAATAATCTCAAGACAAAAGAACAACGTTTTACCACACTGAACTCCCGTCATGTGTAGTACATTTTCAGTACATGATAAAAACATGCATTTTCCACTTTAAGACGTGGGCACTTCAGTGGCAAAGAAATAACTCTTAGGAGCTGTGTGACATGGCACTGATGTATTTGGAGTTCAAGGCTGCTGCTTCGTCTGCACTGCCCGTGGTCAATGTGTGCATATCCTCTTTGTGTTACACACCTAGGTCTCATCATTTATTCTGTTGCATCACCAGCTGCTTCGTGGTTTGTATTTTTGTTTTCAATTTCTCCTCACTCGGTGTAGTGGCTTGAACTTGTCTTTATTGAAATGTATCTTGTTAATTTAAAGCTTTCTTTCCAATTTATCAGGTTCACATTGGGTTGTGATTCTGTCCCTCAGCCTGCTTGTACCCCCCATCTCGTTGGGCTGATTTTACAATTATATGTTCCAGTCCATCATCCAAGACAGTAATGAAATATGAAATAGAATTTGGTAGGCAGTGGATGGCGGGCAGAGGTGAGTAGGCTGTTCAGGGCCCAGAGGTGTGGTGCCAGGGTAGAGAACCATTGCTCTGCCACTTCATTTTTCCTTCTTTCTCAGACAACTGGAGACAGTGGACTTGTCGGTAGGGATGCACAATTCCAAGGCAGATTTTATGCAGGATTCTTTGCATCCCAAAATTGTTTTAAATTGCAGCAAACACCTTTCTCTTCCCGTTATATTTGCAGAGGGCAAAAGGCAGGCAGCAGGTTGGTGACAAAGCCAGTGCTGGCAGTGCCCTTCCCTCAGCAGCACCAGAGGCTCCATCCGCTGCTCTGCCCTGCTTCTCATGGTGTCTGCCTTCCCTGGGTTTCCATGTGCCCTGCAGAAAAGCTGGTGCAGTAAAATCAGCTGTGCACATCGAGCAGGCACCTTCTCTACCTTGCTTAGCATTCCTAAAGTGCCCATTAATTGGTTGGTGATGCTGATATTGCTAACATCAGAAAAGAAGGGATAAAAGGCCAAGTTATCTAGAATTGTCACAGTATCACGTAAACCCCTTTAATTTCTTCTCTTGCCACTCCCCAGCTGTAAGTGGGTGATGTAGAGAACACTTTTGGATGCAAGTTACCTCATCTCTGCTGTTTATTACACGTGGGCAAGAGCTCAGTACTGCTATTTCATGACTATTGATTCGAGATAAGTGAATATGTCACAGCATGTGGGTTTATCTGTATTTGTCTGTTGTCTCTCAGCTCCTCTGCCCATTGCAGCAGGAAAAGTGATTTGAGGTTGAGTTCAATGGTGAGGATTTGAAGGCTGGGGAGGGTGGGGAATTGATCTTTATTTCAAAACAAGGGATAGTAAAGGCTTTGGTGCTTTCTCTCTGCCTTAGTTGTTTTGAAGTTCTGCTGTTCTACTCTTGTATAACAAAGAAAGAGAAAAAAAGAAAACATTGTCTATTTACTCAGTTTGCTTTTGGGTAAAATGATAACTTTTTTTAGCTTGGATCTAAAGAATTGTATTTTGAATCTAAAGATTAAATACATTTCAGGAGTGAATGGCTGTTTAATAAGAAGGGTTGTTATTATTTTAAAATCAGATTAGTGTAGACTGACCTCAGTTTTTCCAGGTACAAACATATATTGCAACAGATGTTATGATACTTCATAACGCTTAAACTCTTCTGGGACAAACTCAGGCTTAGAATGAAGAAAAAACCCAGTGATCTGACTGATGGAAATTTTCAAATATTTCTCCTCTCTTAGGCTATGGAGAGTGATGATGCTAAAACTAATCCCAGGTATTGAAATTTGTGGCAGAGTTTGCATATATCAATGCCATCATCTGTCGCCCCCAAAAAGGTTAGACCAGTAAAGACCTGCTTAGAAACACAGTGAAGAAAAAAGAATGAGTTACCTTTCATGCAACATCACTACAGTAGTCTGCAGCTGCTAAATTACATCTCTTAACATTTTTTTAGCCAAAGTGTCTATGCAGAGCAGTTGTTCTGCTGTCCTCAGGCAGAGAGCCCGTGGAGGGATGTAGTTCAGGGTTTTCTTTCTGTGGTGAAGCCAGGCAGAGTTGGCAGATAGCTCTGATTTGCAATTTTAAGGTTGCCCTATATTGCTGAGTGCACTGAACACAAGAAAATCTCAAGAAGAGAGCTAAAACACCAACCCTCTCTTCTGTTTCTCGGTGTGTTTCATATTTATTGGAGGACTTCTGGGAGTTCCTCCAGCCCTGGGAGAAGAGAGCCCTGGCAGAGCTGACCTTAAAAGAGACATGGACCTGCTTTTCAAAGGGCTCTGTGTGTGTGTTTTGGGGGGGGTTCAACAGCAATTTCAAGATTTTCATGTGCATTCTGAACTGCAATATAAAGATCACTGATGACCTTGTTTGCTGTGGGGAGATGGATGTAGATGCAATATCTTTATTCTTATTTTGCTGGGTTCTTCATAAGTCTTCAGTCCTGAACTGCAGGATGGGAAAATGGCACTGGTTCACTGCCCCTTCCCAGAGTTCACCAATGCTGGGCTTTGTAAACAGCACAAAGAAAATCTTCCACCTCACTCTCCCTTCCCCTCTAGATTTCACACCCAGTTTCGTTAGGTTGTTTCACCAACTTTATTGCAATTTGCCCCACTCCACAGAAAGTAAAATAAAGCTGTTTGTTTCCAGACCTTCCAGTGATGCTGTCTCTCACTTCCAGGGAGGTTGGTGCGTTCAGCACGCCTGAGGGCAGAGGCCATCCTCATCTTCCAGTGCTTTTGGCCCGGTCCCTTAGAGAACAGAGACACGCCTACCCTAAAATACGCCCAAGCAAAACTTGAGTATTCTGTGTGTCCAGACTGAATGCAAAGCAGCATCATTCATGGGAGGATTGTCCCTCCTGCTTTGTGCCAGGTTTTTCAATAGGAAGGGGTAACTATTTCAACATTCATTGCTACTCTCTACTAAGCTCAATTTGTACTTAGATTCTGTGTGCTCCACATTGTGGGGCGCCAACCTGGAAAGCAAAGGACTGCTGGAATTTGGGTGAAACAAAATCATCAGTCAAATTGACAAAGTTGGTCATCTCTTCTGTTTTGGAGAGGCAGCACTATTTTCAGAGCAGCGTCCAGCAACAGAGGAAATGTTTGACGCTGCATCTGTCCTAAGGTTGTCATAGTGATGAAGCTGCAAGTGACTCGTGTGACTGTCCCCTGTCTGAATATGGCTCTGTAGAGGGTTAATGCTGCCGTGGTGTAAGAGGCTGGGGGTGTGATGCTGGTGTTGTAGGAAGTACAGCCCTCAGAAAGTTTGGGAATAGCTTGGCAGTAACTATGGGTTTGCACCTGCCTGTGTTTTGCACACACAGTCTGAACACATGTGGAGAATAACGCCTCCCATTTAGAGCTCTGTCTGCTGCTATGTTTAATATGTTTATTCTGGCTGGCAGAGTGCAGTTTATTACATTAACAGCGCTGAGGGGGGCTGCATTAGGCTGTTCACATGAATTATGAGGCAATCTGGTATCTTGCCTCAAAATATTTTGAAAAACTGACCAAGCGTGCAAGTTTTAGCTGTCCTTCACACGCTTGTCCCTTGCCCATTTTGCAGCAATGTGTCTTGGTAGCCACGGCTGCCTTGCAGGGGTCACTCAGGGAGCTCAGAGAGATGAATGCTTTCAGACTTTTTCTGCAGCCCATGAGGCACGGGCTCTCTGTCTTCAGTGTCAAATGTGACTGTTTCTGTGTGTCTTTTTTTTCCTGAAAATACACATTTCTGTGGGCACTGTAAGGAAAATTACTGTCCCTGCTGATGTTTAAAACCTGTCTGATTGCATCACCAAGCCGTAATTGAGTACAGTACGTTGTTCAGTACTTGCAGTGTGCCTTTTTCTTTGGAAATGACACTCTTCAAGAAAGCTCTAATGACAAAGGGAAGATCATGGAGTTTATTACTCTGCTGCATCACAAGTTTTCTTTCCTCTGTTCCCCTGGGCAGAGGCAGACTTATTTTACTGTTGATGGTTACGATTCAGAAGAGTACAAACAGGTTTTTCTTCTAAGCATGGAGGTCTACTTGTTTTGGTTTGGCAAACCTGTTCTGTGGAGAGTGCCATGACTGTTTCAACCCCTTTAATCTCTGAACAGAAACCTATAACTGAGGCTACAAAATTATTTCCATTGTAGTCCAGCTCTTCCACTGCCTACTAATATTTGCATGATGTTCAGTTCCCACAGTGAAACAGTCTCCTACCTTCAGTAGATTCTCAGGCAACGTGACTGCTTAAGGGAGGGTTGAAGTTGGTTGAATAAAACAATTGTCCGGGATTTCCCCGGAGTGCCTTCCACCATGTTTGATTTAGCCCATTTTAAGACAGAGAAATCATCAAAGCATTCTATGTAATAAATGGAGGTTATTAGTAGGCGTGCGCTGATGTTTAAGGTAGGATATACATGGAAAATAGTTAACTAACGAGAAACATTTTAAAACAAACACATTATTGACATTACCTCCTCTTACTCAGCTGAATTTTTTTTCTACCTCTAAGGCCGTTGTATTCTTGTGTACATCTGTGTGAATCAGTGCAGCATTATGTCCTGTTACATCTTGGGAAATGTGAAATTCCCTTTTGAAATCTAATTCCTCCACCATAGCTACTGTGTATGATTGCTTGCCACTGTATGTCATGTTCTCTCACTGGGCACGGTCACTCTCCTCCCAAGTTATTGCTCTGCAATCTGATTGTAATCCAGTTCTCCCAACAAAGAAGAATTTAAAAAAAAAAATTACGTGTACGAGCTACTAAAACTAATTAGAACCCAAATTTATTAAATTCCAGCACTGATCATTCTCACTTTTGATAATTCCCTGAGGAGAAGATTACTTATATAAGAGAGAACGAGAATAAATCTCTTTATATAAAAAATTAATAGGCAGGAAAAAAAATTCTCAGGGGTTGAGAATAGTGTGGGAGCATCAATTCTTTCTTCTTTGCTCTGTTGCCAGTTTGGAGTTTTGTCTTTGTGCTTTTCTGGTGGAAGAGTGTCTTTTATTCAAGCAGTTCACCTTGTGCTGCCTGTCAGTGATTTGAAGCTCTCAGAAATATAAAGATTGTGGGTTATCCAGCTCTTTTATTCCTTCCCGAGGTGACAATATCCACTGCTGAAATGCAGCATGCTCTGTATTGTGTCTGATCTCACTCACCAGGACTCTGCTGTACCTTCCTGCTATTGTGCTTCCCCAAAACCTCAGGGAGGGGGGTTTTTCTGTGCTGAGCCTCTCTGATGGGAGATATTTCCCTTCCCTATGGTATTTTTAGTCCTGCTGCTTCAAAAATGTACTCACCTACTGGTGTCTGATGGGTTTGAGTGGGGGGAACATATGGTCTCCCAGTGACAGGCATTGGGTCTCCCTGACCTGAGAGCAGCCCAAGCTGCAATTCCCATAAACAAACCCAGGTGCCCAGCCAAAACCAGTGAGCTAATCCTGGTTCGTGCACTTAGTTGAAAGGAGCCCTTCATTAGTCTAAATGTACCTTCCTGACTCAATACTCTGATGTTCTGTACACCCATTATAATTTTTCCCTCCTCTTTCCCACTCCCAATTAAATTTGCTGATGTCTCCTATAGTGGATGACACTTCTGTAGCTCTTAAAAGAGCTTTGATGCTTATGTGCTAAAGTATCTTGCAAACTAAGGAACTAAAGCACTTTTGGATGTAGGAGTCATGTTTAACAAACAAGATATTGAAGTAACTTGCAGCTGTTGACACATCACCATAATTGCTGGGATAGATTCTGCAAAACTAGGCCAGAATTGGCCCTCGAAATAATAATGTATTTTTCACTTAATTACAGCAACGCTTTCTGGATCCAAGGGCAATTCTTTGCAGCAGTGAAATATTTATTGACTCTCAGCTTCAGGTGAACACGTACATTTTTGGTGACATTCTCTTGGTCCAGGCAGAAATCCTAGGAAAAGTGCTCCATGCTGAGCTGTGTGAAGGGTGGGAGCTGTGAACTAGAATGTCATTTCTTTCTGCATCTGATTGAAGACATACTTTTATTAAAGACCTAGACAGGAAATGCGGTCTTCTTTTTGTCTCTTTTTAATGACAGTGGAGCTTTTAGAATAGTTTTTGTTTAATTTGGTTTTGAACTGCTTTTATAATACCAACGATAAGACAGTACAAAAAAAAAAAAAAGTTTCCAATATAAAATAGTATTGAAATGAAACATACAAATGTTAAAACAAACCGTTGGGGGATATTTTGCAGACCAAAGTCCTATTTTTGCAGGATGCTGAGTCTTCATTTATCTCCATATAATGATATTTTTAAAAAAAATTCTTTTGAAAAGTCTCTGACAAATGGCTGCTCAGAGTCCCAAACCAGAAGCATATGTTTCTTTTGTTCATTTTGAAAGCTGGGTTTTAGCTAGGAAAACATCCAGTGGGATGCATTAAGCTTTCACACATCAGGTAACTAATTTTGAATCTGACCCTAATTGTAGGTGTTGAGTGCCTAAAATTATGGCTCTGAGCCAAGCTCCTCTCAGGCTGTAATTTCACTTGCTCTACTGTTGCTTCATAGAATAACATCTGCTCCTTTTTGGTAAATTTTCACTTAATTTTCCTTCTTCTTAGAAGTGAAATTTGACAAAATTCTCCAGATTTTTTGCATCTTTAAATTTTCTTTTAAGCTTTTTAACAATAACCTGCTTAACTTCTGCAAACCTCTCTATATAAGAATACTTAATTCGTAACATTGAGATAGTGCAGAAACATAATTAAAATTCCTCACTTTAGAGCAGTTTTCAAGAATAATCAACTATCTGCTTTGCTCTGGAGTCTTCTCAGTGATGTTGCTCCACACAGCACTTTGCTGACTCAAGGATATTTGTAGTGATTTAGGAGTGGTTGTGCCTCTCTCTGAATTGAGCCAATGAGCTCAGGTTTTCAAGATGATAAATACTACAAAAACCATTGCAAGGCAAAAATACTAAGTAGGGATTAAAGTCCAGAAATGGTCACTTAATGCAAACAAAGACTTTTTTCCCTTAAAAAAAAATCTAAATCAGAACAGCAATAATTTATAAGTAAATAAGTAATTTCTATCATAGTAACCAAGTATGATAGCTTTAACACAAAGACTAATATTGGGTCCCTGGGGGGCAAGTTGGAATTAGAGGATCTATAAGTTTCCTTCCAACCCAAACCATGGCTCTATGATTAGTATTTGGTTTTCTGTGGAAACCCAACAACCCAAATCCTATTATGGAAAGGCAGTAAAACGTATTCATTGAGAGGACAAAACAGCCTTTAGCCCTTAATCTTGCCATAGCCTAAGCATTCACTTGCCTCGGTCTCTGGAGAAGCATGTCCTGCTTTTTGGAGATGTGAGCTGTCATCAGCATTTCAGAGGCTGTCGTTGCACCTGTTGCCTGAATAAATTCCCATTGAATTAGAGAGAAGATGTTGCTGTGGTGTATCTGCCAGGAGACATAATTTCCTGGCAGGACTTGCTGCCTGCCTGCTAATTCTGTATGGAAATATGTTTTGTGTTAAAAATCCATGGCTGACCATAGTTTAGGGGCAACACTGAAAGCCTGATTCAGACAGAGGGAGACCATGAGGGGATTTTCATAAACATATTGCTCCAGGCTACACGAGCATCTTGTCTCTCCTCCTGTGGCCCCCCCAGTCTCTCCCTCGTCAACTGCTAAAATATGCAGGCCAACAGCCTCACGGATCTGGGCATGTTCAGAGCAATGAATCTCAGCACAGAAGGGGTAAAGGGATAAATGTTCCCATGGCAATGCATTTAGAGTGCATGGTTCAGGAGCAAAGATTGGTCTTATTGTTACTCTCACATCAAGTGCTGTCAAGCCACATTCAGTCTTCTGTTCAGTTATTGAAAAAGTTAATTAATCCAAAGGAAAGCTGCCTTCATGTGGACAAGGCTAATGAAAAGTTTATGGCCTCATTTAGAAACAGTTTCATCATGGACCTGGTTTTGACTGCTTGTATTTAATACCTAGAGGCCTTTTCAAGAATTCCTTGAAAGAAAACAAAAAAAAGTGTTTAATCGCCGCTATCCTTAATTTTCTTATAAAATAAAATGCCATTCCATCACAGAATCTAGCAGGGACTGCACTGGAGATCTTCAGCCTATTTCAATATTTAGAGTGAAGGGGTTTCTTTTGGCAATTTAGATAAAATGAAAAAACAATTAAGTGGAAAAGAATCTGTGACTAATATAAGAGCTTTAGCTTGATTTATATTTACATGGAAAGTATTGTTTATGGACAGCCCAGGAGGTATTTCTGTCCCAGTGCCTTTTCTTGCTAGGAGCCAGTATTGGATGCTTATGACAATAATATAGGGACTGAGAAGTGCAGAGCTGTATTTTTTTCTACTTTATATTATCACTCTGAAGTGCAGAAAGTTATATATGCATTTTAATAGCCCTTGACGGACTTCCTGATTGGGTTTCGAGGTAATATATTTTCATTTCCATATTTTCTCATTTATCCCTTTATAATTCCAACATCTTGTGGCACTGAATCTCACAACATAATTATGTGTTTTCTGAAATAAAGATCAGGATAAAGCATTGGCACAAAAGCAAGTGGGCATGGAGTAGCATGAATATGTTTAAGGTTAGAAATTAGAAGAGCAGTGCCAATAGTTTCAGTCAGACTTTTAGGGGCAGCCTGGAAAAAGGAACATGAGAAGCTTGTCAGAAAAATCATAAGGTAAATTTTCAGATGACTGAATTTAACCACCCAGGTATTTTCCTACAATAACTTCCTTTTTTCCTCTAACTTTTAAACCGGTGATGGTACATCTTTCTTTCTACAAAACATGAAAAATTAGGGAGCGCAGCTCCTGTCAACATTAATTACAGCAGTTATAAAGTCAAGGGCCTGTTAGGAAAAAGGCTCTTAAAAAGCATTTGTAACTTGTAAAAGAAGGACTGATCTACTGTTGCCATCGAGTGTCTCACATTTTGGAATGCACTATAAATCCTGCAAGGTAAATCTAGGAATCATCATTTTGGCGCCCTGGAAAATTGCCAGTTGAGTTTTAATGTGCTCTTTTCAGTCTTTGGTTGTGGACTCAAGAACAGAGTCATGAAATACCTGAGGGCATTTTTATTTCCTGCCTCATCAGGACGACTACTCTGCTGCATTTAGCCTTTCAACTGCCTAATCTGTAAACACTTCCCACAAACTCTGTAATTAATTGGCAGGCAAGACTACACCCTGGCTGGAAGTAATTGCAGATTACTCTTAATTGTAAGAGAACACTTTGGGTGGATCGTTTAAGACACATATGCAGATTAGAGGCAAACATAAACAATAATTAATGTGTGAATGTAAACAGTGCCTTGGTTTGGAAGGTGTGTGCAGAATTCTTTCGCTTGTTTAAATCTCCACGCACTCCTACTTTTAGGCTGGAATTCAGCTCCGTGGCCTGTGCATCCACACAAAGGCTCTGAGGAGGGGGAGAATATTGTCAGAGTTTTCATTAATAATGAAGTAACCACAAACTCAAGGCATTCTCCACCTATCAGCCACCCAGCCCAATTCCACCCCTCCCAGACGTGCTCTGTCTCCTCTTACTGCCAGCTGGAATAAATCAAGAGCTGGAATGAGTCAGCAGAGCTCAGAGAACATTTCTTTGCAGGATTGCAGCAACTGCTGAGCAGTCTGGGCCTGCAAAAAGCATCCGGCCTCTTGTCAGGGAGATGGATTATTATGTAGATGTAATGAGATTCTGATTTAAACTGGTATAAATCAAATCAGAATCAGCCCCTGAGAAGCTGACTGGTTGAAATTGTTGATTTTCGTGTTCTATTTCTTTACATGCTTTCCCGCAGTAACCCCCCGAGGTAGGAATGCATTGTCCGTTCAGACTGTTCATTTATTGGTTTATGGAGTGGCCTGCGTCCTCCAGAATTTGTTTTGATTAAAATTCCTGGATAACTTCCATCTCTTCCAAGCTCTGAGCAGGGCTAGAAATTATTCATGCTGCACATTAAATTTGGTGTCTCTGCAAGCGTGACCACGTAGTGCGTTAGTAACTTCCATGCTTTTCCAAGTTCGATTCCCCCTGAAATTGCTCACAGAAAGGATGGAAACTTTGTCTAAGTAATTGTGTCGTAAGTATTTAAATGACACCTCCTTGAAGAGCATCGTGCTGTCAAGTAGCTTTAAGGATGTTTCTGCGCAACCTCAGCAAAAATGAGTAGCGTGTGAACGACGTGCCAGTTCTTGGGTGTGATATTTGGCTGAGGTAAATTGGTAGATTTTGGCTGAGTCCTTTCTATGAAACTCCTTCTGTTTTCTTGGAAGTGCACACTCGTACGTTAAGCTCGAGTTTGAGTAAAAACTTGTGTTGATTTTTATGACTGGTCTGTTGAGAATATAAATCAAAATCAGAACTATGGAAAAATTATGGATTATAAGAGTCTACTCATGTTGGGTGAATTTTCACAGCTTATTCAATAAAATTCATTTGAGCTTTATTTTGGAGGTTTTTTCTGTGAGATAATGGATAGTATTTAGGAAAAAATTTTCAGGACTTGCAGTATTTTATATTCTGGTTTAAGAGAAAGGATGAAGTTTATTTTTTATGCAGCTTATTGAACAAAAAGTGTGCATTCTGACTGGAAATGAAACTAGGACACAAAAGTAAAACTAGGGAACCGTTCTGGTGGATCATATACTGTGACTTTATATATTCCACAAAAAAAATATCCTTTGAAGAGTTTTGGAAGTAACTTTCTCTCTGCTATCAACACTAAAACTGATTCTTGTTTAAAAGAAGGAAAGATGAAAATATTGTAGCTTTCCTTTCTTCGGTTCCAATAAAATTTAAAAAGTGACCAGAAATATCTACAGCCTTCTAACTGTGATTAGTGTGCTTATTATAGTGTATATATTAGTCGCTAAATTAGTCATTAAATTTGAAAATGTGGCTATGGACTCTTAATCACAAAGTGAATTTTAAAACTTATATTCAATTTCAGGCCGCTATAATTAGATTATAAAAAATTATGAGTCATTGCATTAAAAACTTGGATTGCCTTTGACAAGGTGCCCAGTAAAAACTGTTTTGTTAGCAAATTTAATGACAAAATATCTGAAAATCTATAGTGGTGTATAGATGGACAATATCAAGATTGAAACATAAATCACCTGAATTACTCACTGGGCTAAATGTAATAATTAGCTATTTATTAACTGGCTTTTACTCTCTTTTTCTCTGATATAAAAAGCTCAATTCTAATCACATTTATGGATGTTTTGTCAGTTATAGTATAATTTTACTGCAGCTGTCAATTTGGAGAATCCAGTAAAATATATTTTACCCAAACACATTTTCTGTCTGACTTGGCTGTGAAACACTGGTACCGTTTTGTGTATTTGAGCCCTGAGATACAAAATCCAGGCTAAATTGTGTGAATCAAATTATTTCAGTTCTCTGATCTTTGCGCCACATCTCTTTAAATGCAGTAGAGGATAAATAGAGTTAATTATAAATGTTCAGGACCCAAAATATACATAATGTTCAATGGAGCTTAAACCTAAGATGTTGTTATCTAAATAAAGTCACATGAGAGACGCAAAGCCAGAACAGGCTTGCTTTGAACCCAGTAGTGCAAGAGCTACAATGCCCACCTACCAATCGATTATCTGCTTGGCAACCTTTCATTACTGGAGTATTTTTTATGTCCTTGTTTCCCAGATTCTGGAGGAAGGCCACCTGCCTTGTAGTGATCTATACCTGTGCTAAGTGCTTTATTTCAGGTATCCCCTTCCCTTTATTTCACATGGAAGTGCCATGACTTGGGTGGTTTATGTGTTACGCTCACTGGTGGACTGCTTTTCCAACACAGGATGCTTAATATGCTGCAAAATTCACTGGAGTTTATCCAAGACTCCTGTTTATCTCTTGGTAGATTGGCTTTCCAAATGTAGGAATAACATGTAGCTACGTGCATGGCTTAAAAAGGTATCCAGAAACCAGCAATGCTGATGAGTTAGAACCCTTCTGCAAGTTTGCCACGCTGGCAGTGTTGGGGATTGGTGTGCAAATGAGGGTGCCTGGGCATCCTGTTTACAGTTCTGTTCCTCACTGGCACTGGGGGATTGAGAATGTTACTTATTGTCAATTTTTCACTTTATCTTTTCTTTCCTTTTTCTCATTATTTTCCTGTCCAGCCAGGGAATTGCTGTGTATTACCTTCAGGCAGTGTCATTTCAGCTGTCTTTGGTCGTGTCTTCTCTGGCCTATTCTCCCCTCACATGTAATGCACAAATAATCACCCCAACTCTCTGTTGCACATGCTTTAACATTCAGGAATAGGCTGAGTCTTTTACAGTGTTATTTCATTTTTGGTCTTAGTTTTAGGATGCGTCATATATTCTATCAGTTTCATGTTGAGAATTGCTCCAAAACAAGATAAGACTCAATAAAATTTTGAGTTCAAAATCTCCTTGTCAGCAGGAAATGAAAACTAGCCTTAGCCTGCTCGGGCCCTTTGTGTCAGTGAGAAATGAATCAATCCATTGGCAGCAAAACTGGCACAAGTCCTGTCCCAGTATCAAGCACTCTTACATTAATTTAAAAAAATAATTTTAAAAAATGGTCAGCCTCATTCCTATTGCTCAGGTATAAAACATAGCCGGCTCAGCTCTGAGGAGCTTGGAAGAGAGAAGCAATTGTTTTTCTTCTCTTTTGTTTTTCTTTTCTCATTTTACTGGGTTTTTTTTTTTTTGTCTTTTATAGATGACAAGAAAGCAATATTGGCTCCCACAATGTTATAAATTATTTAAAAAATTCATGGGTTTGCTTGTACTGTTAGGAGAGGAGGATTTTATCTCATGATCTAACTTCAAAATCTCTGTTTCCCTCTGAGGTGGCACCAGCACTGTTGGTGTTTTCAGTATGCACATTTCCAGGAACAAATTACCATATTTTCATAGCTTCAGAGATTTTGATAAGCAAGTCTTTTGTGGAGTGCCCAATGCACTGTGATCTGCACACCACAGATGTCAGTCTTGCTGTACTTCCCATTTCAAAGTCAGCAGCAAGACCGGTGGCATGAAAATTGCAGGCAGGGTGAAAATGATTCCGTAGAAATAGATTTCCTGATCAGTGTCCATGTAAAATAAAAACCAGAAAATATATGAGCATAATTCAGAGGATTACATGGCTTCTGAGGAATAGTTTATTTTATGGATTTCATTCACTGCTCGTGTTTTTTTTCCCCTCTGAGCAGGAGTTGTGAATAGTTTTTTTTCTTAAACTTCTTCGCAATTCAAAATATTGGGCTGATAATTTCCTTTCATTTCAAAGAAAGAGTCATCAGGGGAGACTGGTTGATGTGAAGGGAATGACAATTATGGGTCAGATTCAAATATTCAGGAAAGCTGAAGTTCTTAAACGTAGGGTCAGCCTATGTGTGCTCTTTGATGTTCCTGTGATGCTTGAATCTGCCTGGTCAAATCAGGCTGTTCCTGGATCAGGTGAGCAGGTGTTTAGTTACAGCTATTTACCTCTGCCGTCTTGCATAAAAAATTTATTGGATAATGGTCAGTGGGAGGAAAAAAAATGTGGCTAAAGCAATTAATTATAATTTAGTTTATAAACAGTTTTGCAGGGAGGTTTATATTTTCGTTTCGTGCTTGTGAAGTGTAGCATGGCAATATTTGTTTTTAGGATAATAGTGATTTATATCTCTTTGGAAATGCTCTGACCTTGGTTTCCCAAGGACGGTGCTGCAGGTCTAAGGAGCAACTTTGCTTTTCACGTTTCCATTTTGAATTGCTCTTTACCATGCAGAATGCAGATTTAATCTTTAAAACCCAAGGATTCAGGCATAGGCACGTGTATAATGTTCCACTTCTGATGATGGGATGATGTGTTTCCTGGTGGATACTCTCCAGACAGTGTGGGAAACACTGGTGGGATTTTTGCTCTACTACTTCCATTGACCTCTCATGATTTTTTTTTTTTCTGGGAGGGTGTGAGTGTGTTTGTTTCTTTTAGTTTTAAAAAAAATAGGTGCTTCAGCATCTTTAAAATAAGATGCCATTCAGATTTTCATCCAATGTCCACACAAAACAGAAAGAACTTTTTAGTTACACCTGTAAATAGCTGCAGGTGAAATTCAAATAAGATTATTTCACATAAAATTCATGTGAAATCCTGCCCTGGCTGGGCTTAATAACAAAACTGCCCAGTTCAGTAGGGCCAGGCTCTCAGTACCAATTCACATCATATTTCCATTCTTCACCTATTTCTTCCTTCTCTTCCCTCTTCAAAAATGTAATATGTTGAAATTTTTGATAAAATGTTGAGATGTAAAAACCTGATAAATATGTGTTGAATACACGAGTTTTTTTAGGTCGCCTAGGACAATAAGAGAACTATGTCACTTGTAGCCAATGAACTCTAAATTCTTTGTTTGCTAAAATGCATAAATAGTAAAAAGTTTTGATAGCTGGCATGCTCGACCTGTGGAATACCACTGAGCACCCAGGCTTGTGCAACTCTGAAATGAATAATCTGTGTCTCTCTCGAGTAATTGTTGGCTTGGTGCATGCTGGGCAACAAATCCAAGTTTTGTTGTCAACACTAATAAGAGCATAGCGTGAAAACACCTCTGAGGAGCTTTTGTTGGTCAAGAACCTTTGTTTCTTTTCTGCAATTGACAAACGTGTAGCTGATAGCAAAGTTCAGGACCCGGGTCATCAGTGGACTTCTCTGCTTGGTGGCAATTGAATGCAGTTGATGTTCATGTTGGCTTGAAGCCTTGGGTCTTGAATCTCCAAATGTATCTTCCCACACAGATGTCCTGGGATTGAGCAGTATTTTCAGCACCGAAGTTTCCTGGGAAATTGCTCCTCTCAACTCCTTATAAAACAAGTGAAGGACAAAACCATTTAAAATCTTATCTACGACTATCAGTTTACCATTCAGTATCTGATTGGTGTTTATGAGCATGAATACTGTGTTTTATGTCAATCAATGGTCTCCTATTCTCATTTTATCCTTAATGTCTTTTTTTATGTGCCTGTTTCAAGAGTCCTCCATCTCTATAAGTTTTTTGTTTGTCATTTTTGTAATTTCAGATTTTTGCCTCCTCCTCCTTGAGCTTTACATAAAAGGAGAAGAGAATAGTACAAAGATTGCAGCTGGGCAGCAATTTTGAAGTGTCCCCCTTTTCCAATGGTACCAGAGCCATCCATTTAATTGTCTGCTATTGATTTTCCTTCTCATCCACATGCAGGATACGAAGATTTTCATCACAATCCTCTCTTTTAAACTGCTGATTTTAGAAAACTACTTTGCCTTGTAATCCTTCTAAGTTAATCTACGTGGAAAGTAATTTTGAAATCAGCCTTTTGAGTCTGTTTCACTCTTTTTTGCTAACTATGTAAGATTAGAACGATGTTTCCTCTAGCTGAACTGCTTCAATATTTGTTTGCAGCTAAGAAATGTTAGTTTTTCTCACCAAGTGACATGGTTAAAAACAGGCATAAAAGACTGGATGGAGGCTTCTGGGAATGAGTTATGGATGGGACTTTTTCACTTCATTTGGCATTCATTGTAGATAACCACTGAAATTAAGTTTTATGTGCTAGTGATATTGCTGGCTTGAGTTATGAAGGGATATGATAAACTGTGGAACTTGAGCTGTAGCTGTGGACATCAGGAAAAATACAACATGGATGGAAGATGTGCAAAGGTTCCGCAACTGACGGGAACAGGGAGAGCAGAAGGAATTTAAAAACTGTGGTAGAGAAAGCAAACCAAAACTTTCTGTCTGGATTCTTCTTCAAATTAATGCAAAGCATTGAATTAGTGATTTGAAATAGAAGTCTCTGGCAGTTGGGTACCTAAATTACACATTTTAGGCTAATTTGTTTGCTCTAGTTTGTTACCTTTGCTTTTTTTTCCTCTAAATTTCAAACATAGTGCTGAAGATGGGAACAAGAAATAAAGTGACAGGAGAGGGAGACTGCAGGAATTAGCCTGTGAGAATTCACTACGTGCGGCTATTTTAAAGTGATGAGCAAAAGTCATTACATTTGTCTTTTCAGGCTTTAGATGAGAAGCTTGTAGCAGCTCATATCTGGATATGTAATAAATCTTCTATTTTATCTTTTAAACCGTGAGAAACCAGGTCAGATTTTGAAGTGCTGTGTGACCGCTGTGCCCTCTTCCCCAAAACCCAACCAATCAAATCCTCCCTCAGTCAAGCCCTTTTTCTTCACCTCCATCCAAACCCTTTTCCCTTCGAGTGTGAGGACCTTGCAAGTAGCACAGGGGTTTTCCTTTCACAGTTCTCTCTCCTCAGACATTAAAAGAGGTTCCATGCTCCCATTAAAGCGTCACCTGAGTAGAATTGGACCTGCTTTGTGTCTAAAATTAAACCACCAGGGAGAAGGGTTAATGAGCTGTGCAGGGATAAATAATGGTTGCCGAAAGGATGGTTTTATAATCCTAGCACTTAGAGTTAAGTGTTTTGAAAGGTTTGAAAATGCAGAAAACCATGTATTCCAAACGTGTGATGAGTGAAACCAAACCTTTTCCTGGCATAATGATAGCTGTGTGGGAACCTCTGTACATCATCACTGAGCTGTGAGGAGCCTGCACAGTGACTCATATCAAAAATTACTTGGGAAATGGATGATAAAGTGGCTTTGTTCGTCAATGTGCACTGTATGTACAATCCTAGTAACTAACCAAACCACCATGACTAAAACAACCTTCTCAAGAGACACAATGGGCCATTTCATTCCTCATAGAAAGCAAAATTTTGGGGATTGTTAGATCCCGTCTAAGGGAACATTTGGTACAGTGCATGATTTGTATTAACTTGTTATCATCTAAGTCTTTGTGAGTCATGCTATTCATCCCCCATGACTAAGCAGCATATTTTTGAGATTTTCTTCTTTAATTTATAAATACAGTGTATAAATATTTATATGCTGAAGAGAAAGTTAAAAGGTAGCTACTGATGCCTAAAATCTCCATTGTGAGGAAAGATACCTGAGTTTGAAAATTTCTTGATGAAACAACATACAAATGTCAGCTAGATAAGAAAAACAAAATCCCAAAAATTATTTATTGCTCCCTAGGTAAAATCTTTAAGTGGAACTGGATACTTTTTGATAGACACATGTGCTGGTATGTCTGTGAAATATTTTGACTCACCATAGAAACTACTGGATGAATTTCTGTGGCTGTTGGTCCTCAGCAGCTCAACCAGACCGTTTTAATTGGGCCCTCCTACCTCTGAAATCTGGAAGGAAAAGCTTGTTCTCATGAAGCCATGAAAGTTCCTGTCAGTCTCTGTATAACTGGCACTGTGCCATATGAATTGGTCATAATATACATGTGAATATTATAGAAATGTGCTGTTTTGATGGGAAATGTTCTTGATGGCATGCCAGAGGTTTAAAATTTTTGGCCTTCACAGGTCTTTGGCCTTTCCTGGGAAGCCTTGTAAATTTTTCTGGTATATTTACTTCCTAAGAATGCTGAAGAGGCTTGATTGTTTCCTTCAAAAGGCAGAAATGCAGCATTAGCTGGCTGCAGTTTTGGAGAATATTCTTCATATTGAAATTTTCTCTGTAAGGCTGCGTTGTAGAAGCAAAGCGAGAAACTGCACTAGAGAAAAACTTAGAGGAAGTGAAATACAACACAGAGAAGGAAATAAAAGCCATACTACTAATATGACACTCATTAAAATGTTCTTCTTATGGTTTATGCTGGAAAAAAGGCTGTTGGTGTACAGAATTTTAGTGGCAGAAACACAGTGTTTTAAAGAACATCTTTTGCAAGTGTTGGCATTGCCATCTTTGATCATTGTGAAGCTTTAAATGTGTTTGGAGTGTGGTATGTTAGCATGACCATGGGCTGGAGATCCTCTTTTAATCAGAGACCACTTCAGGAGACAGAGTTGATGTGTCTGAGGGCCAAAAATGGAAAGATGTTGATGGTAATATTTATTGTTGAGCTTAGCTCGATTTTATAAGCTGCTTTATAAGTAGTTGAACTTGAACATCTTCTGGAATAGCATGGCTGGAGTATATTTAGTTCCTTCTGCAGGCTGCAACGACGTCAGTATATAGTAAGAAGACATAAATCTGTGGGGAAAAAATTGTGTAGAGTCTACAGAGAATGAGTGCCTTCTGAGGGGGAGGGAAGAGAAATCACTAAGCAGAGGGAGGCTTCAGAACAGTTCTCTGCATGATTCTGAGAAGCCTTGTGCTGCTACAGGTGCTTTCTGCGTCATAATTTGCAAGCTGAAGTTACCACTCTGTGTATGTGGCAGCTGCTGGCTGTGCCTCCACCACTTCCACCCTGCAAGGGCCCTTCAAACACTTGCTAAATAGAACGAGAATTTGCTGGCTGAAGGGTGATGGGATTGCAAGTGATTCAAGGATTATTGTTTCTTCATAAATCTACCTCAAACCTGCCTCCCTACTCCCCTGGCGGAGACGGAAGAACAGCCTGTTACCCTGTAAAATACAGATTAAAATCAGCAGCATTCAGGAAAGAGTTGAGATGATGAAATATCCAGCTTCAGGAGCAGGATTGCCTGCCACTCTGCTCACCATGATTTGTTGATTCCTCTGCACTTTGCCAAAGTAATTAATTGAGAGAGCAGTTTATAAGTGAAAGAATGAATTTCTGGGTTAAGAGTATCAATGTGACACAAAGTGAACAACTAGGCCTTGAGTTGCTGGGGGTGGTTAGTTTCTGGCATTTAGTTTGGTACGCATGTTCTACTGCTAATTAAACAGCTGATGGACTGGTTCATATTTGGGCACGGTCACATTAAACAGTGAGGCTCAGCCCTACACAGCAACAAGGTTCCCAGGTTGTTTGTGGCTCAGCAAAAAAAAAAGATGTTCATAAATAATGCTGGGTTTGATTTTGGTTTACATTTTTGCAGGTCAGGTGTGTTTTGGCAATAGATTATCACCACCTGCTTTTCCACCTTTGTCATTCACCAGCTTTTGCAGCAGAACAACTTTACCTAAGTCTTTGTAGGGGCTGTTTAATGATGCGTTTTGAAAGCATCACTGTTACCTCAGAGATCCTGGGAGATGCCCAATATTCTCTTATTTGGCTGTTTGGAGGTAAAGGGACATCAGACATTACACCAGTAGTAAAAGCAGAAGACATTTGTTGGTGTTGATGCCCTGCCTTGACTTTCTGGCAGCAAACCACAATCATGTATTCATGTGAGAAGAGTCTGAAATTTTGTGAGAACATGAATATTTATCAGGTCACAGAGGGATCCATGGCCAAGCTCCGGTTTTCTGCATGCTGGCTGAGTAAAATCATAAAATATCCTGAGTTGGAAAGGACCCACAAGGATCATCAAGGTCCTGGCCCTGCACAGGACAACCTCAAGGATAATTCCATGTACCTGAGAGTGTTCCTCATTGCTCCACCTGGCCTGACCAGGAAAACCAGCATCTGGTTGCAGGTGGGCATGACTAGAGAAGAAAGATAATTAATGTCCTGTCAGCACTGAATCTCCAAAGTTTGATGGAATACTTTGGCTTGGAAGAAGGTGCTTTGTTGCATGGCGTCAGAAAGGGAATCACCACCAGTCTGACATCAAATTAATTGCTGCTACGCCTTGAGGCACTAATTCCATAGAGGGATCTGATTACCCAATAGTTCCAAACTGGAATGGGTATTGGAGCCTGTGTATGCATTGAGCAATGAGGAGATACCTCTTTGTGTCACTTGTGTTATTTCTCACAAGAGGGCAGGGCCAGGGGGTTCCTAGGAGAATGTTTGACCTGGACTAATGCATGAAGGAATGACAACAGCACTCAAACAGCTGGAGATGATTAAAAAAGAGGAATAATTACCTTCTTCTGTGTGATTTCCCACCAAGTGGTTTCCAGATGAGTTAATAATGTCACAGTCTAACTAGAGAATGTCCCTTATATCTTGTCTGCCCTTCTGGGTGGACAATAGGATGAGTTTGTGCTGTAGGGATTATGGAAAGGGTGAGAAAGAATTCACCCGTTTCATAAACTCAGCAATCAAAAGTTGCAGTGTTAGCATAATAGAAGGCATTCCACTTGATGTATTTTTGGCACCACTACATTTCTAGTTGAGAAATCTTTGAAGCTCTTGAAGCATTAGAACTGTCAGCTGGACTAAATGACTGGTTAATATTTTTGCAGAGCAGTGCTCTATCATAGAGATGGCTTTCCTCCCTCTTCTTAATGACAAGCAATTTGAGTTTCTGTAATAGTTTGCTCATATTCTGTGCTATTTCATAGTTTCCTTTTTTGTTTTGTTTTGGTGATACCCTCTGACTTAAATGTTGAGGATTTGCCGTTTAAAAATGGTCCTTCTTACACTGTTAGTAGAGGCTGTCAGTGAGATCTCTGCATTGTTTCATAGAAATATTTGTATCCTGGTTATTCTGGCTTGAAATCAAAAGCCCTCACATTTCAACCATTGTTTACAGTTTTGCAAATCAATTCTGGCTATACAGAGAATTAAAAAATGTTATCGAAAGTCAGACCATTATTTTCAATATGTTGAAAATATTGATCAAACAGTGGCTCAAAAAGAGTTCCATAATCTCCAGTTTTCAGAAATTAGAAGACAATAAGACACACCTCATATTTTAGTGAACAATATTCATTCTTATTCACATGGAATCTTTTTTAAATAATTCAAGGGAATGTTCAAAATCAGATCATGTATGTTCTGGAAAATAAACTCAATACCTATAATTTTCAAGAAAAAATATTAAAAGATGATTTAGAAAATGGGACACATTCTGACTGTCAGACTATTTTATTAGGAACTTAAAATTTTGACATAATAAGGAACTTTGCACTAAGGGTTCAAGGTTTGAACCAAGGATCCAAGACTTGAACAAAATGAGAATGCTCTTCAGTACCATCTACATAAACATCAACTTACACAGGGATAAAATTAATAGAAATATTATCAAGTCTTTAAAATATTTTCATCTGGTAGAAGTCCCAGCAGCTGAGGTGACTTATAGCAGTGAAACCCATATAAACAGGTTGATGATGGTTGGTCGGAGGTGGTTGGCAAATTTCCTGCGTAACTGAATTTTCAACAAATAACCATGATGAATTTATTTTTATAATTTTAAAATATTTTTTCTTAATTTTAGAAAAAAAAAAGCCCAAACCAAACCCAAACAAACCAACCAACAAGCATCTTCTATGATGAGCAGCAAATCAAATATTTAACTTTGTATTAGATCGCCTGAATAGAAATAGCTCCGTTTGCTTCATTAATTCAGAAGGGTTTGTGCTGGATCACTCCAACATTAAACTATATATTCCTGTGTTACTGCAGTATATATACTATGGCAGATATATTTCAGATCCCTTTTTTTCCCCAGACATGCAAAACTTCTCCCTAGATCTCCAATAAAAATAAAAACATCCACTCTGACCAATTCTGCCAAACAGAGATCCCATGGTTTTTATCTGTATTACCATGGATCAGATCTTAAATACAGTAAAAAAACCCCAAAACCAAACAGATTTGTGGGTTCACTAAGTTTTAATGTTTCCTGAGAAACACAGGGAAATAGTTGCTAAAAGCCAACACTAAAATTTCTTAGAGAAAAGTGAAAACTGTTCTTATTGCTTGTTTCCTATTCCAGCAGCACTAAAGAATAAAGGATTTGCAGTTAGGCCTCCAGCCAGAAAAGACCATAAACACATGTTCAGATACATGAATAGTCTCATCAAAGTCAAAACATTTAATTTTTATCCTCAAAACATGTGGGTTTTTATAATTGGCACTTGCAGACTAGACTGATGAATTAGCAGCAGATTTACAATTTAATAAAACCCTCTTACTTTCCATATTCACATGAATAGGAGTTTGTTAGTATTTCATGCAGTCTGAAAACTTTGGCCAGCTCCTCCACGAGTGAGACATGGCTTTGTTGAAATGAAAGCAGAAAACCTGGCCTGTTTATGTAAATATCTAGACAGATGTCCTGTCTGGGTTTGGTTTGTTTTGTTTTCCTCCCTGCTTGTCTTTTAACTGAATAGCTGTGCCATGTGTCTGTTCAGTTTTGAGGCTACAGTACTCAAGAATGTGATAACCAAGTTGTTGTATTTTCAAGCCTTCTTTCAATCTGTGTTTTAAGCCATTTCACTCACTTTTTGCTCCTTTTTGGGGCAAAAAATCTGAAGTCACCTTTGGCAGCTCCCATTCTGAGTCGGCCCCCTGCCCACATACAATGTTCTACATGCTGATGCCAACTCCCTCCAGAGAGGCTTTTTCTGGTTAGGTTGTGATGTAGTTGAAGTCTCCAGGCTTCCAAAATAGGATAAAGCACTTTACAAATGTGATTGTGGCAATAGAAGGGTCAAGACTTTGTAACCGGGTAACTAAAATTTGAAAATTAAGTAAGTAACTAGGATTTCAATAATTCATGAGTCAGCTCCTCCTGACTTTCCTATTTCCCGTTCAAGTTTTAAGAGAGGGAAGTGGTTGTGGTTCTGCAAGTTTTGGATGCAGAAAGGTATGTAACACCTGTTACTGCTTTTCTTACAAGGAATTGTAAAAAACATTCTTCCCTTTCCAATTTCTGTGATGCCTGTTCCTCCTGCAGCTTCTTTCCTTCTCTCTGCCCGCTGCTGCTCCTGGAAGCTTCAGGATGCCCAGCAGCCGAGTCCTGCAAGATGAGCTGTGGACTTCTCTGTTCTCCGTATGAATTTTGCTGTTTGCTGCCAGTTTCTCTTTCCTCTTCTATGCTGCTGTTAAATAAAAATCCTGGCTTGGCAGTCCTCCTCTTAGAATCTCCACACTGGGGCAGAACACTCACACGTATCCTAAAGTGAACTGCGTGCTCTCATCCCCAGGATGCTCAATGCATCTCCCTTGTGTGTGCTCTTACCTTCAGCATATGGAAACGTCACCCACAATGCCAAAGCAGTTGCTTGTCAATCCTGTGGTGAACTTCAGCTTTACAGAAAGATATTTCAGTTAACAACAACAGCAGCAGCAGCAAAAAAAAAATTAGGAAAAACAGAGCGGAGGTAAGACTGCTAAGTGGGATTAGTATTGTTAAAATCTTGTAACTGAAAAGCAGTTCCAGGTTGTCAAATGTGTTTGATATTCTCTAGGAGTATGCTCAAGTCGGTCAACTAAGATTTGGAGGATTTTAACACTCTGCTTGGAAGAAGGGGGAAAAAAAATATCCATGGTTGGGAAAACTTGGAAGGATTTAACACTCTGTTAACAACCTGGCGCCTCTCCCGCTCTGTTCAGGAGCTGTACTCTCAATGAAATGATCAAAAGCGTGTGTACACATTATCTCTGGCTACGCTGCAAGAGTGCTCGCGGGCTCTGTTTTCAGGCTTCTGCGTGAAGAAAACAATTGGGTAGGAGAGGGAAATGCCAAGGAGTTTGGGATTCCTTCTGCGGTGTGAGCCACGTTCAGTTCTCTGCAGCCCGCCTTCCACTCGGGCGCTCGGCTTTCAAGATTATCGATGATTACGCGTTATCAATTTCCTTGCCTTTGATGCTGAAAGGAAAGAAAGGCTCTCGCGTGGGCTTGAACGACGCCTTCTAATGGTCCTTCAGAGCGAGTCATTCCAGTAGATGTCACTGTGGGCCCTCGAGTCACAGCCATCCCAGCGTGAGCTGCTGCCTGCTTTGGTGTCACACACCTGCTCCCAACAAGGCTCGAACGCCTCTGTAACGATGGTACCGAATTACAGCTGTCTCGGAGCTGCTAATTTCGGCTGTTTGCTGAGCACCACGAGGGCAGAGCCCTGCCAGCTCAGCTTCCATCTCGGCCAAACCCACGAAGCCTGGAGGCAGTGCAGTTGGGATCAGCAGTGGCAGGATGCGTGAGGATGAGGGCTGTCCCTGTGTGATGTGAGAGAGATGCACGACTGTAATGAGCAGGGTTATGAGCTGTTCCTGAGTGACAGGGATGCTACAGCAGAGAAACAACAGCTTTACTCCACGTAGTAGCAAAGCCTGGGCTCCACAGATAGAGAACTTACAAGCCCCAAGCAAACAAAAATAAAGAAACAAATAAAAAACCCACCACAAGCCTTAAGAGTTTTCTAAATATCTTGTTTGGGCGGTCCTGAAATGAATTTTTTATTTGATTGGCTTAGGCTGAGGATTTTCCTGGCACATCACACACAAATGCTGGATGCAGAATAAACCTGGCAGTGTTTTGTAGGCTTTGAGCTTCCCTAAATAAGATAAGAATTCATAACATGTGAGGCAAAACAAAAGAGCAGACAAGGATAGAGCTGGAAGCAGCAGAGGAGTTACAGGCTGTAACAGAAGTAACAGGCTGTGGAGACAGAGAAGGAAGAAAAAGGAACAGGAAATAGATGTCAAGAAGCTCTGATAAAGTAAGAGGACAAAGGATGCCAAAATATCCTGATACTGGAAATGCTAAACGTGGCTTTGACTAGTACTTTTTAAAACTCAGGCCTCAGCAGCAAGGCTTTTTAAATTCAGACCTTTCTAAACCCCTCAGCTGATTTATTTACAGTGGTATCTTCATGGCCTTTGCTCTTTTGCAAAGGCACCAGGGAGAGACTTTTGAGGGCTGGCAGCCACCTTATCAGCGCTCCTCCCATCTGGCCCCAAACTCCACCCATCCAGAACACATCAGTGCTGTATTCAGATCAGATCTGATGTCAAGGAGGGGTTTCCTTTTGGTAAATGAGGAAATTTGGCCTGGTCCATGCAAGGCGTTTCTGTTTATGGTGAAAACAGAGATCGGGAGAAAAACTGGAAAGTTCTCTTTCTTGCTTTGATGGCTTAGTTCCGGTGGTTTATCATATTTACAGATGTACAGCTTATATTGGTATGAGTATGCTACTCCTCCACAGCATTGTTTTCTTTTAATTATATTGACTTCAGATTGCAAAATCAGGAAACAAGCACTGGTAGAAAGGGAAACCCTCTTCTTGGACTTGAGAGATAAGGAAAAACAGAAGAATTATTCAACCATCTGTTCTCCCTGTGCTTCTGAACCTACACATGACTCCTCGGGAGTCTCAGAATGTGATTATTACAAGGCTTGAGTCAATATTCACTCAGAGCCCTTCAATTTTCCTTTATAAATTTCTATAATAGACTAATTTTTACCCACTCTATCCTGGTGCTAATACAGAAATGAGAGAGCTCTGGTCCAAGGAAAAGCTGTGGCCTTTGATGGAGTTTCCAACTAAGAATTTTTTCAGTTGTTGGACCTCAAAGGGATGCTTTTAAAGGAGGCTTTATTACGCATTCATATGAATTCCAAGGAGAAGGCATTTGTTTGAAGGAATGAATTTGAAGGTTTAAGGTGAAGAACTTCGGTGCAAATGTGATAACTTCATAAGAAATAAGTTGGCCCAGACAAGCTTGTTACAACAACTCAAAAAATGAGACCCAGGGTCAAGTAAAGTTGTGCTACTTTAATACACCCTTTGTTGCAGACCTGCCCCTGGTGTGTGAAGTAAAAACATCTGGGCAGGTAATGAGAATATTTTGTTTCTCAGGCCAGCATGTATTTTTACTTTCTGGAGGTTTAGATCACTGAAAGAACAAGCAACAACTAAATAAACACTCTTGCAAGTCAGTGACAGAGGAAATCACATATTGTACATTACATTACTCACAACTGGCTATGCACTGCTTGCATCTAATTCTTAAGGTATCACCAAAAGTGGGATCATTGGGATTTATAGTTGTTCAGCTAGACATAGAATGTGTACTTGCACGTTATGCAGAGATGGTTTCAGCATTGCCTCAGTTTCCGCACACAGAGCTTTTTTTGGTAGATTTTGCTAGATGTGTATTAAGGAAGAAATCTGTGTAATGTGTAGCTAAAGACAAGGAGTTTATTTTGCAGCTACAAAATAAACTTTCTGCAGCACATGCCTGGAGGAGGATCATCTCTGCTGGGAAAATTTCTTTCTCCAGCAGAGCCTTCCTGGTAGAGAGATGTGCAGAGACAGGTAAGGGTTGTGCTTGCATGTATGGCTGTCCTCAAGGTATGAAAATCCTTCATGACCTCCAAGGAATGGCTGGAGTTAAAGCTGTCTGACAGCAGAATTTATGTGTGCACAGGCTGCAGGTGGAATTGAGTCAGGAAGGTGAAATGATTTCCTGACTTGCCTGGCTCTGTTCCTCTGTCCTGCAGCCCCATCAAGCTGTGGTCCCACAAGGGCTGCAGCTGAGTCTGAAGAAGCCCAGGAAAGCACAGTGCGAGCTGTGAGTTCCTTGTGCTTAGAGGTCTGTAAAGGTTTAACTTCACTTTGAGCATTCCAATTGGCCAATTTGTGTCAGCTTTACCTTGAAAATCATAGCCTTTAACGACTCTTTATGGTGATTATCAGTAAAAGCACAAGAACAGAAGGCTTGTTGTTTCATCCTTAGCAGTATTAGGCACTAGATGCTCTTAAAGTTTTCTTTTACCTTTTGAAACATTCACAAATTTGATTTGCCTCCCCCTGCAACTACCTCTGAGATGAGTGAGGGAAAGACAGAATCAGGCTTTTGAAATCTATGGCCTGTTCTGCACCTTCTACCTCAGCCCCTTAATGACTGCAGTAACATATTGCCGATTACCCCAGATCCTCAGCTGGTCTGAATCAGCAGAGCTGCCGTGGCTTTAGTGCAGAAAGGACGTTTGGCAGCAGCTAGAAATGGGACTCAGGGTATTACTTAGGCCAGGCCTTTATCTTAATTGTCTAATTTATGCCTTTGGAAGCAGGCTATGTGCAAGGTGTCTGAGCTAATGGTGAAGAAGTAATCATAACGCTTGAATTTCCTGAGTTTTGAGCGCTTGATTTCTCAGCTGGTGTTGCTTTGATGTTTTTTCAATGCTACCAATCTCATCCAGCTGTTTTATGGCTCCTACTCCCAGTATCTCATCTCCTTTTGCCATTGTTGGACTTGGCTTGCTCTAGAAGACATCAGGGTTTCTGTAGGGTGCCAGGTTTTCCTTTTTAAAAACACTGGCTTATGCTGATTTAGACAGTGCAATTCTAGGCACTTTGTCATGGAAAGCTTATGCCAGAGGTTCTGAAACAGAAAGCCCTTGAGTAAAACTATAATCCTAGCTTGGAGCAAGAGGCAATAGACCTGTCAGTAGCACTGTGGCATGGGAAATGCTGCTATAATTAAAGTTCACTCAGCTTTTCCTTTATAAATCTCTGTAATAGAGGCTTTGTGTGTTAGCGCAGCCATTTCAATTTATGTTGTTTTGAAACCAGGTAATCAGATTGTCAACTTCAGTGGGATCATTTCTCCATGAGCGTATTTAGCAAAAGTATGCCTAAAACCATCAAAACCAATTCTTCTGTGTGGTGCTGTAAAAATAACGAGAATGATTTTTAAGCCTGCCAGCCCAGGTTGTTTGGGAAGCCTGGAAGCTCAGGTGCAAAACTGAGAGGATTAAAAAAATTATAAAAAACCTTGTAATACTAATTTCCTTTAGGTGAGCAAGATTTGGCCTAAAGTTTTACAGAACATTTGTTTTTGATAGCTCATAAGCTTTTTGAAAAGTACTTCTGCTGGTTACTATTTTGCAAAATACATAACTATCTTTATTTCGGAGCTTTAAACAATACTGGATATGTTTTTCCATGAAAAAATATTCTATAAATACTGGCTTTTAAATACCTCTTAGTACATGGAGTGGCCTAAGATCCCATTGAAGTCAGACACTGGGTGCAATTAAATGTAAAGCTTTTAAAATTTTTAATCCTAACGTTATTCTTCATTTTTTTCAAAGGTTAGAGAAAAAACCCAAAGCATATATACTGTGCCTTCATGTGAACGTTTGCTTAAATTGTTTGTATAATAAAAACCCACAGACAAATGAAAATCTCTTCAGTTTACAGTAGGAGAAGCGGCAAAAATTGCCACACGAGTCATTAAAAATGTGTAGTTCTTCTGGCTACTGACCCATTGAATTAGAATATAAAGACTTCACAGTGTCTCAGCATTTTGCCTCTGGTAAGAAGTAGAGGAATATTATTCCTTTTTTTTTTTTTTTTCTCTTTTTTTTCTCTCCTTTTCTTTTTTTTTTTTTTCCCATCTGCTTAATACAGTCTGAGATTTTCCTGCCTAATTTTAGGCAACATTGGTTAACTCATTCTGAATTATTATTAGCTGCAAACCCCTTCCAGATGTAACTTACAGAGCTCTGCAGTTGTGTCCAACTTCAGACAAAGAAGTTTAGATTCACTTGTTTGGCCATCAGCATAGTAAATACCAGACTCTCGACTTAGGTTATTTCATTTTGGTGAAAAAGGATTGTTTGGATGTAAAGGATTTTCAGCAAGGCTTGCAACGCACATATTGCAGCACAGTGCCCATACAGAACAAGGAGATAACCAGCATTTCTCACTTAGACACTGCAGGAAGTGTCTATGGCTCTGCAACTCAGAGTTTGGGAAATATTGTTAAGATCTGGTGTCTGTAAACTCATGGCAAGCCAATTGGTCCTTATTCATCTCCTCAGAAAGTAGGAACAAGTACAATCCCTGTGAAACCCTAATCAAATTTTGATTCTGGAGATAACAATGCAGGGAGCAGATACTTACATGGTACCTTCTGCTTAAACCAAGGGATAGGAATGCATGGAAGGAAAAAGAAAGTTACTGATGAAACTGGTGGAAGAAAGGGAAACTATGGATTTATATCTTCTTTCAGTTCCTCTCTCTCATAAGCGTAACCACTACTCTTCTGAGGGTCACTGTCATTGCCAACCAGTGGGCAGCACTGCTGGCAAAATTAGGAAACAAAAAAACGTTACCAACAAAGTTAACTTTGATGTAAATGGATTAACAAGAGCTCACCTCAGCACCTCCTCTGGTGGATCTGAGCATGGGGTAGCCTTGCATAAAAACAGGTTAGCAGGGTGGATGAAACATTGGAAAAGTCATTTTTACTTCTCAGCCACCTGCAGTTTTTTACATTCTGCGTTACTCACCTGCCAATGCGTAGGGACCTCAAGGAAGGACCTGCTCTCCATATCACTTTGTCCTCTGATTCTCTCCTCCTTCAGAGTGGCCTTGGCTTTTCACAGAGTCAACTGATGGTTTCAAATTCGGTGCATTGACCTCAGTAATCTGACCTTGGACTAGCCTGGATGACATTATTAGCACCAGGTAGAACTCTGGTACAGAAGGGACGCGTTGAAGATTTCACAAGGCAGAACGTGCAAGGCAGGCTGGAAATTCAGTGCCCTGCTGTGCTTGTTAAATAGCACCACATTCTGAGCACTTCAGCCACACATGAGGTAAGACCATCCTTTACTCCCCCAGCAGTCAAGAATTTTGTTATGACAGTAACCCAAATAGGCAGAATTTGTTGGCTTTTTAATGCAGCCTAGAAGCGCTTTGAACTTCTTGTTTGTTCTCTCAAGACACATCCTATGGCTGAAACCACACAAAATGTTCTGAAAAGAGTTTAAGTAGTAATGTCGTAAATTTTCTTTTTGCAAGTTTGTTGATAAGGTTTTCACCTTATCAGGTTTTATCATAGTAGTAGCTATAATAGCCTTGTAGTTGAACAATGCTACTGCTACTTTGTGCTACTGCTACTTTGTGCTACTGCTTTTTTCTTTGTCAGTTTATATAAATAAATCAATTTACTTTAACAGATTAGATAAATAAATGTTCTGTTTATTACCATGAAGTCAATAAAAGCTCTCACTGAATTTTGTGATCATCTTGGTACTTGATAAGTCTTGTTGTTTAAACATAGATATGAAAATGAATTCCTTAATAATGGTAGATTTTAATCACACAAAGGCTCTTCATGAAGAGATTTGCTTTTAATTTAAAAGAAGTTGAAGCATCAGCTCTTCAGATGGTTCTGCATTGTATTCCTCTTCCATCACCCAAGACTCAACATATAATAGTAGTAGGTATGGTTAAGAGCTGCTGACTGCTTCTTTTGAATATCTGAAAGATTTTTAATTAATAGTTCCACTGGAGAAACAGGTTGTATTTTAGATCTGAACTCCCTCCTTTTTTACAGCTAAAAGGATGAACCTGAGGTTTTAGAAAATATGTTAAAAAGTACATTGCATGTATTTTATGTATTGGTAGTGTCTATACTCCTATGGAATTACTGTATGTGGATTTTTTTTACTCTCTGTTGAAAAAATCGACTAAAGATGCTAAAAAAGAACTCTTGGGAATACCTACAAAAGAAGAAATTGCACTTGTTTGAGACTGAGGGTGAGGCTGTGTGCAAAGCTGGTCCAACAGAGGTTTTTAATTGCATTTTTTTCCAAGTTTCAAAGCAGGGCTCTGATATTTACTGTGTAAATAGTTTATTTTAATAGTGCAAGCGCATTATTCTCCATCACTCCTCTTACTTTTTGTCATAAAGATCAATATTTCCCCCCTTGGAAATCCCATATCACCTCAGTGATTTCTGTAGCTTTGATGAACGTGCAATTTTCAAGTAATATTTGCACTTAGCAGCTGTAGGTCCTGGACAATCTGTAAGGAAAAAAAAAATTCTATTGTCTCCATGAGACCATACATATTTTGTTCAAGATCAGTGGGATCTGCCATGCTGGTGTCCCAGAGAGAAAATCAGCTGCCGCTGGAAGTTCAACAACAGGTAAAATTGCTAATTTTGAAAGCCTGCAACCCACTTATTAAAAAGTGCAATTTTAAGGGTAGTGAAAACAGTAATTATTTTGTTTGAATGGCTTTAAAGTTCTCAGTCTGAACGTTTCCTTCAGATGCTTTGAAATTTTAGTCAGAAAAGAGCTGATGCAATCAGTGGGAATATTATTTGAAAACACAATTATGTGTCAAACCATACAAGCAGAATTTGAATGAGACGAGTTCAAGTGTGATGGTGTATCCTGTGGTGTTCTTCAAAAAATATTAACCACCTTTACCCTGTACAAGTGCAAATTATTATTCCAGAGTATGTTATTACACTGCATTGCTCCTGTAGCTATAGCAGTACTCAGTGTACCGAAAATGACTGGGAAAATACTTTCCTACACAGTAAGAATTGCACTGTGGTCTTAATTAAGTGATTCATTTCAGTAGAATATGGATTTCAACTCGATAATAGCCCCTATCAGCAAGATAAATGCTAATTTATAGGTGGGAAATTATAGAAAATAAGCATCCAGGCAAAGTGGGAAACCATTAGGCAGTCCCAGTGTTCGGTGCCACTGACGTTTCTGCTATTGCATCTAACAATTCACGTGGAAATAAGAACATAATAAGTAGGAGATGGCAGTGGCAGATGGACCCCATCTGGAGTAAAGGACTTAGAACAGCTCTGAGAGTGTAAAAAGACCACTTTTGGTTTGCTCTTGAATTAAACACCTTTTGGTCCAGAGGCAGCCTGAAACTACTCCCTTGTACAGTCCTACCAAGTTCTGGTGGTCCCAAAATTGGCCAAGCACCTGAGATCAGCACAAATGTCCAAACCAGGTCCCTCCTCACCTTTCTGTAGTGGTAAAGGAGCAACAAAGCAAGGCTCCAGTATGGGGGAACATGGTTGGGGTGGGGATAGAAAGAAACCAAGAAGCACTAGAGGAGCAGGAAAGAAAAATTGAGTTGATATCACACACACATCATGGACAGGTGTTAAGTTGCACAGGGAGCCAAAACTCTTCCATTTCTTAACATCTCTGGCTGACTCTGGGAGAGTATGGAACATGTTTTGAATCTGGTGTTTGTCAAGTAAACAAACTTCCAAGTTGGCTTTGGGGCTAAATGGTGCCAGGGTGGCTGAGGCGTTGGAAGGTGGGGTCTGGAGCCAGCCCAGCAGCTCTCCTCAGGCAATCTGCTGGGAAAGAATAAGTGGGCATAGGGAGTGAAAACCAATGACTGCTGTTGTGGAGGGCTTTTGAATTTCAGGCATATTTTCTGCTGCTTATCAGAAGGTGACTGGATTATCTTTACTTCCTTATGTTTTGGAGAGTACCTGATTGCAGTGCTTTTATAGCATATTTAGTAATGGATTCTGGAGAGTGCTGATAAAATTGTTGATTGTGAAGTAATCGGTTAAACAGTTCCCTTTTTACCAAAATCCTACGAAGTTGTTGGGATAAATAAGACTCCCTAACACTGTGTTTCAATGTGAGTGAGTAAGGCATTGCTTTGTTCTTGTCCAGGAGGTGTATGTGGCTCACAAATTTGTGGCCTCCACACAGATGCTGATATAAAACTTTTTCCCTTATTTATACATTTTTAGCAAACAAAGAAATTAATGCTCGTTGGCTATAAGTTATGTAATTCACTTCATTGATTAGTAGTCTATCCTCTATTGGTTATTGATTTCTCACTTTTCATACTAATTAGTTAGGAAAGTTATGCAATTTCCAAAACCCTGGCTAAACTCTGCAATGAATCTTCAGGTGTTACGAAGGTGTGCAACATTTTCTGCAGATTTGGAAACTGGAAAAGCAAATTAAGCAAATATCTTTAGTTAATAACTATGTAAAATGACTTCATTTCCATTTAGGCACAAAATCATCAGCACTGTTAAGCCTGGCATACCACTGTGACTATTTATATATTTTATATATGTCAGTATATCTTGTTCTTTTGAGTTAGACCTTTGTGGAAGTGTATGAACAACACGTTAAACTTGGAAGGGAAATGGGATATCAGGAGCAGTAATCACATCTTGTTTCATGATTCAGGCACAAAGAATTCTGCTCTGTACAGCAATGAGAACTTTGAATCTTACCATATCTACTGTTGTCCAGTAAATGTTTAAAAGAAATGCTGTATTATTAGGTTTGCATCCTTACTTTAGGGAACAACAGGTATATTGGAATTTGTGAATCGTGCTTCAAGTCCACTTGTAGGGTATTAAGTCAGCTGGGAGATTTCTCTTTGTCCCTTATTAAAGGTAATGTTTTATGCTTGACCTTTAAAAAGGGAGGTTGTTTCTTTGACATAAACAAATTCAAAGGCATTGAAGAGGTAGCTGTAAACACTAAAGAAGGGCAAATAAGTGAAATGTAGGTAACTTTTTGGATAACAGCTATTTTTGTTAAAGTCTTTTTAAAGACTACAATTTGACACATTTAGATTTTTCTATCTGCCAGTATCTGTTTTTGAGATTTGCTTAGGTTTTTTTCTTAGTAACTGAAGCTACACATTGTGACACATACACATATTTCATATGAAATATGAAATAACAGTATGAAATAACTTTTTTAAACCACTAATTAAAATGTATTCTATTGTAAATGAAGGAAATAATGACAGAGTCCAAAACATTCACCTCCTGGGGAAAGGAACTAATGCCTAAGATGAGACCTTTTGCTGGTGCAAGTTGACTTGACAAAAATAAATTCCGTGAGTATCAGACAAGCCAGGACAAAGTCTAAAGGAATCAGGAATACAGTGAGCATCTTCAAGACCTGCATATCAGGTGTGTAACTGGGATATAAATTGTCATTAAGTAATTGGCTTGTAGGGGTCTCATTTTAGTAAAGGGTGACACAGGGTACAGTGACTCCTTAATAGGGCTCCTGTCCACCTCCACAGGAGTGTTCATTTTCACCCTCTGAATTTTATGAGGTGAGGGAAGAGTAAATTTGTCTGAGAAATATCTGATAATGGGGATCTGAGACCTCAGGGAATACACAGTTGTGTAAAGGTGGCAACTGTGAGTCAGAAACACACTGCTGGCTTTAATCAAAACTCCCGTGGCCATGCGCTGCCCCTAACTCTGGAGGACCAAATCTCCATGAATTTGGCTAAGATTTGACCAGGCCTGTCAGAGCACTGGTGATGCTCGTATCTAGAGATGTTCCCTTATTAAGGGGTCTCATTCTGCCTTGTCTATTTTGACTGCCTCTAAGCTCTATTTATGGTTTACTGTAAATGTTTTCCCATCAATTTGTCAGCCAGCAACAGTAAAATCAATGAACTCTGATTGCTATCAGAGCCCCATAAAAGCTTTTGGTTTGGTTTTTTTTTTTTTTTTGCTTTTGCTCTTAATTGCAATGATGTGAGGATTGAGTCTTCTTTAAAACCCGGTAGTAACAGATTATTTATGTCGTCTTTCACATTATTTATATGAATGAAGGCTTCTTTAATAGGAACTTCTATGAAAAGCTCTGAGTCAAACCCTAAAGCCCAGAAATTACTTTTAAATACTTTTGCATTTCAAATAACTTCCTACTTGTCAGTAAATATAACCAAGCCATATTTCAAACATTACCAAGCAACTTTAAAATTTTATCCTGCTTTCCTACCCAATTGAAGCTCTGCTTGTTTTAAATGTGTCTATGATAAGTTTCACAGTCTTGTTATAGAAAGGTTTAATTTTCTTTTGAGTATTTTTTTCCGGCACTTAATTTAAAAACAGAAACAGCATTTTAGCTATTTCATGTGGAGTTGTGGCCCTGATCAGGGCTTTTTTTTTTTTTTTTTTTTGGCTAAAGTAATTAAACTGGGGATTTAATTAAACTGTGAATGGAGTTAAAGGAGTATTTATTACAGAAATTTCAGGCACAGTTGCTGACTGCTTCTTGGTGCAAGCAGTAGTCCTTTGCTGACTTCCTGTTGAAGCTGGGCTTTTGCCAGGTCTGTTTCCAGGGAGGGGTTGGACATCCACCTCCTCAGTAGCATTTTCCTCTACCAAAACATGAGTAGCTTTGACCACTGAACCCACAATAAGCGATGAGTGGACGTGGAGCTGGTGCAGATAAATTGTTCTCATTGCCAGTTTACCTGATTTGATCAGAATATGTTGGAAGTTCTTAAGTAGCAAATTTGAGTTTTGAAGATTTCTTTTCTAGCAGTTTTATTGTAAAAGCAATTTGTAGGAGGGTGACAGGTCTTGGCTGCTCTTCTGCCTTGTAATTGTGAAAGTCCTGCTTTTTGTCAGTGTTTGCTCAGGTTGCCCAGAATCACATTAGAATAAATGCAGTTTGTGACAAGAATGTGAGTGCTGGAGGAACATATTGCAATGTCTGGAATGACATTACTGTTCTGAAGGCAGTGGGATTTCATGTAAGGTCCGTGATCAGCAGCCAGTGGAGTTCTCAAAGGTTTATGGGTGGGTAGTCCTAAATGTTTATTTATGGTGCATGGAGTTTTTGAGGTGAGGCAGATGGCTTTTTGTTTGGATTTTTTTGATGATAATGAACAGATTCATGCAAGAGGCTCCAGCTCCTCTCATGTATTGAGACTGCAAAAGGAGAGCTTTGACTTGTAATAGATTGTCCCACTCATTGACTAATAGATGGAATCATTAACGGAATGAGAGGAAAAGAGGATTAAACTCCTCCAGACCCAGCGCTTGCCTGAGCACAGGTATGAGGTGACCGAAGGCGATTTATAAAGAAGTTAGAAGCACATCAGAGGGTACAGGGTTTGGAGAATTAAAGACTGCTATAAATTCTCATTTACCTGCATTTCACTAAACCTGACAAATAGCAGTGGAGTTTATCCACTTCTAGGGGGACTTTTTGGGTCGTTTCCCACCAGATTACCAAGACCTAGACAGACTTGTGACAGATCAACCAATTTAAGAGGAGACCTAAGGCAAAGCAGAATTGAAGAATTCTGACAGAAAACAGCCATCTTACAACTTGTAGGTTGCAAGGCAGGTGTTTGGAGAGTGATGTTTTTCTATGCCACGTCTACCCTAGTTTCATAATAAGTTATTGCTGCCTTGTGTACGTTTTGTCCACTCTGTCCAACTCTGTGATGACTGAAACCAGGGATAAAGCACTGAAACGTGGCTGAGCCAGCTGAGCTTGAATTGGAGAACCTTTAAGAACATGGTGTGCCTCAGCATAGCCCTTGCTTGCAGCTGAGAATTGGGCCGACTGTAATGAGGCAGTTAAGTGACTAATTATGAGGATTAAGGACCTGCTGGGATTTTCAAAATGATTATGTGTTCTATTCCTAGCTTTAAGCACCTTTATAAATCAGGCCCTGGTCCTGAAATTTGCATCTGGGCGCCTAAGTGCCATGGGAATCAATGGAATCTGAATATGAGCAAGGATAACAATGCAGGCCCACTCTTGGATTCTGGGTTCTTCTTTTTTCTCTCCACACTTATTGCTATTAAAATGGTGCATCTTAAAAATACAAATGAATGTTTGCAAAGAGCTGAGGTGAGCTGTTTTAGGCAACATGAAACATCCAACCCGTGTGCTCTGAATGGCTCACAAATGTGTTAAGGAAAATGTATTTGCTTCACTTTGGTCCATTGATTCCCACTGGTTGGTTATAAATGAAATGGGCTGGTGAACACAGTTGCCCTTTCTACCCCATTCCCCTGGATGTTGACTCTTTCCATGGAAGACAGCAGGAATTCAGCTGGAAAGGTGAATTTCTGCATTGTCTGGGTGTTCTTCCATAATAGATGATTCTTTTGGGGGTTACTGAAGTATTTTGCTTTGCGTGTCATAATGAGAGGGAAAAGTAGTTTTTAGGCTTTTTCTATTATGTGAAAATAACCTTTGGATGTCAGGCAGGCTTTATTAAAAGAAGTGAGACAATCTCTAGTGCAAAAGAAACCAGAAAATTGCTTTGCAATGTTCTTACAACATTGAATGAAACATTTTGCTTACAATAATGACTAAAGGAATTTTCTATCATAGTGATGTTATGATGGAGGTTTAGAAGAGGGGTACCACTGCAGTACTGAAATCCACAGCACAGGAAGCACCAGGTGGGAAAACAGTCAAAGTGTTCCTTTGTGTCATGTGTAAGTCACTAAGTAAATGATCTTGAAAATCATTGAATCCCAAGAAGTAGAATTGAATCCCAACAAGAGAAATGTGGTGTAACAGTACATAGTGCTGGCAGCAAATCACCAGACAGTTGTTAAGGAAAGCATTTATCTTAGATGTGTCCCTGATATGTGGGAAACTTTCCTCTTCTGGCACTGTAGGTGTCTTGTGGAACACATTTTACCGGCACAAATATCTCTGTGGCTTAAGGAAATGATTCATTCAAGTTGCTTAATTCTAAAAAAGAGTCAGTTCAACTTTGGAAATTTTTATATTAAACTATCTCTTCTCTGACATTCCTACCTTTTTATTTTTTAAAAAAATAATCTTGTAACATTTTGGGAATTCCAGAGACAAAGATAACGTTATTTTGTCACAGGATAAATGGACTTCCTGTCAGTAAATCTGTAATCCAAGGGAATGGTTATTGTGAGACTTGAACCATAGAGAGTTTAATGGGTGGGATATAATGAATGCTAATGCACATGGATTGGTGGGAAATAGACCTTAACAATTTAGATATCCCTGTTTTGAGGTTCCATGTTTCATTGATAAAGGCATTGATTTAAAATCTGCCATAAATGTTGTCGGAGTTCAATATTCTTACGCCAGGTTCTTTTAGCTATTCCATGCCTGGAGAGTGTAATGTTTAATGTCAAACTTACTTTTTAAAAGATACTTAATGTTCCATGCAATTTTTGGTTTAGCAGAGTGGTACAAAACATATGGAAAACACAATGCAAATGTAAATTATGCTTAGAAAAATGTAACGATTGCAATAAATTTGCCCATTTAAATCAATCAATAAATGAATCAATCACAGTACCAATGTGATTCCCTTATCTTAACATTCTTACCCTCAGGATGCTTGGCATCCTCAGTTGCCAGGAAGGAATACTTGGGTTGAAGCCAGCTCAAACCTGTTGATCTGTGTGAAAGTGTTTTGCTGGTTTTGGGTGAGCCACATTGCTGCTTTTCCCATTCTGGTCTGATCACTGCTGTGGTCACACACAGTCAGCTGCTTTTTGTTGTTCTCTGAGTTTCCTGGGCACTTCACCCTTGCCCATCTTTGAGTGTTGCTCATTTTGAGGGATTCATTTAGAGACCCCCTTTCCACCCTTAGGGATTTAGTCAGTCACAGATATGTGTAGAGGTTTGAATTCAATAGATCATGGCATTTTTGTTAAAAAATAGTATTTCCGTGGGCCCCGCTGAATGGAATAAAACAGATAAACGTGTCTCAGAATATATTTGTAAACACACAATAGTTTTTACACTTCTGAGTTTCTCATGCAGTGTCTAAAGAGACTGTTTTTTAACCCTAAGGTATTTTACGTATTTGTTTTACTCTGCAAGTGAAAATGCAAAATCATCACAAATTTAGTTCTGCAGACAACTCCATTTTGGGAGAAGTGTGTCACTGGCAAAGATAACGAGCTGAAAGCTCCGAGTGATGCTGAATTCCTTGGCGAGGCAGGCACGAGGAGACAATATTCAGTATGGCCACATGTAAAACCAGGCTTGTGGCAAGGGACACTGAACACACTTAAAGCATGGGAATCTCTGTCTTGTGGAAAAATGTAATGAAAGCTGAGAAGGACTTTGAAGGCTGATATAACAGTTGGATTTAAGAGCAGATGAATACAAGACTGAAGTGGAGAAAGCCGTGGTGCTTGCCATGCAGTAGCAAAATGCACAAGCAACTCATCCCTGGTGTGTTCTCCAGCACCAGAAATGGTCATCAACAGTGGCTGTTGCTCTAAAAAAAATACCTAGTTCAGATTAATTGGAGAAAAGGTGTTTTTGTACACCACCTGAGGCCCTGCATTTCTCATCAATCAGACCTGCAGTGTGAAGGCAACTGTTTCTCTCACCCTTGGTTTGTGCAAGCACTGGGCAAGGTAACCCTCGCAGCGTGGCAGCAGAGATATTTTTGCTTATCAGGGCACTACCAAGCAATCCCACTCTGTCTCCTGAGGGTGTGACTGTGCTATCAAAATTTCCATGACATGTCAAATTAACTCTGTGTCTACAGCATGGAGAGTTAATTAGGTTTTGCACATTATTGTAGGGAAACCCTGGTTGTGCTGTTTCTCAGGTGGATCATGTTTCCAGCCTTGACTTCTTTCTGCTCCTTAACCACACCAGGCTCTTTTATAAGCTGTTTGATGCCGTGTAGATGTAAATCTTTTTTCTGGTCGAGGAGCTGTGTCCTGCCTTGTACAGAAAGCTGATGCTCTGCTTTCCCTCCTTCTCTTTCTGTTCTTCAAACTTCCCCCATGTAGTTGTCAACACTAAATTATGTTCAACCAAAATATCACTTATATTTGCTGCAAGTTCAGTTTGTTTTCAGTTCCTTGGTTGCCAGCTTATTTGACCAGGTGTTTTGTGAAAACCAATGCCTCCTGTTGATAATATTCATAGCTTTAATACGAAATGCTGCAAACATTTTAGCAATTTTGGATTGTTACCTTCGAACCCTCTCTTCTGGTCAGATAATATGTGAACATTGAAATACATTTTAGAGGGCTTTAAAATCTGCTTTTTCATGTACAAAATTGATGAGAATCTCTTTTTGTCACTGTCACAATCATGTTCAGAATGAGTATGTGTGTGTATGTATATGAATGAAAGTTGATAACACTTCATAACTCCTAAGTGGGGATTTATATTCATGGAAGGATATAATCACAGGAGGATCTGCACATAAATATGCACCTGTGAGAATGGAATTTGTTAAATAAAGCAGGCAGCAATCTGTAGCTGCAGGGAGATAGCACTGCTATCTGATGGGGCTAATGGCTTCAGCACTGTGTTTTGTTAACACCTTTGTTCTTTTCTGAGCTTCTTAAGAAGGAAAAAACGAGCATCTGATCTCACATCTTTCATGAGAGGAGTGTATTGATTTCTTTTTATTGAGATTCTTTTCACAGTTTTTGGACAGTGGATAAAATACTGGTGAAAGCAGAATCTTTCAACCTTCCTCTGCATCTCTCAGCACCTTATGCTAACCAAACCATCTCATCATGCTTGTATATTATTGTACTATATATGTATATATACATACACACGTATATATATAAATTAAATTTTATATACCCACATTATACATACATAAAATGTTGCTACATTTTTGTGACTGGCATAAGTGACCAGGAAAAGTAAAGGTAAAGACTTTTTTATTAGTTGGTCTTTTCAGTTCAGGTCTTGTGGAAAGCTTATCTGCCTGCCTTCAGAGTGTGTAAGAATTATTGAACCGGCATCTTTCAAATTTCGGTAAAGATGTATAATAAAATCCAAGTTCTTAATGTGGAAAAGTCAATCATTGGTAAAGTATAATTGAGAGAAGGCTACATGAAGTACTCAGTTAGAAATATGTTGCTGTTTTCTGAGCAGTGATAACGAGAAAGTTAAGGTGGGAGTTGTCTGCACGGAAATTTACGCTTGTTCACTACACTGGTTAAAGCAAAGAAATTTAAATTGCTGTGGACAGACTTAGTTAAGAAATGCTGTTCCTAATTGAATTGAGCTATACTGAAAATCAGGCTTTAATGAAAATAAGAGGTTCCACATACTTATTTGCAGCAATTTAGCTTATGGAGTTTAAAATTTAACAGAGGCAAATTACAGTGTAGATGGCCTTTAATAGATTTGAACTACAAACATGGGAGTAGGCTCTCAGCTGGTGATAATGTGCCAGCTGAAGTTCCCTCCACATTCACAGTGGGATCTGCAGGCTCTGCCTTCTTTCCCAGGTATTCTGTGCTGCTTTTCCTGAGAGCAAACACAGTGTGCATAAATGAATTCCCTGTGAAGCTGAGGTTTGACTTTGTCCCTAGGGAGATTTAAATGCCACTCCAGAGCTGTGTTCCAAAGGTTTCAGCGTTGTACCTCGTCCTGGTGAGGCCAGATGGGCACCAGAATATTGCCCAGTGGGTTGGGAACCCTTATGTAATAACACTTTTTTGCATCTGCTCACATGAATAAGCAACCATGAAATTGGTTTGTTTAATTAAAAGCAACTCCCAGTCTTCCAAAACAGCCACCCTTTCAGAAATCTTTAACAGAAAGACAGATGCATGAATTTATCAAATTTCCTGAATCCTGCAAGCCTTCGAAACTTATGAAAAAGAATGTATACAACTTGTGTGTCTATATTTACAGAGGTGCTAAGAAATGCAACTGCATGATGATTGCTACTTTCCCCAACAGCTATGAAAGCGATAGAAATTCAGATATTTGCACTAAAATACTGCTGCTGGTAACTTCATGCATGTAAGGGTCAACCTGGGTGTCAGCAGAGGATCCTGGAGATAAAGAGGATACAAAGAGGGAAGCAGACTCTCAAGATTAGTAGTGTGCACTTGTAAATGTGGAGAAAAATAGTATATAAAGTTGTTGTTTTTTGGTTTTTAATGGGTGGAGAACACGGGACATTTAATTAGATTCAGACAGTGTTTGAGTATGCACAATATGAAATATAAATGCTGTAAAGTCAGTAGCATCATGTACTTTAAAGAATAATATATCCTTATATAGGTTCAGAATGGCTGATGAAGGCACCCACAACAGTGCACCTTCACACAGGGGGAGGAAAAACCATGAAGGGAGCAGTTTAGGCATCTGCTCAAATGTTTCAATCAGTTCCTTCGTTGAGATTGCAGCTGTCAGTTGCATAATTTAAGCATACATTACTGCAGCTGTAATGCCCTCCTCGTTTTTAATCATTTCCACCAAAGAAAATCCCACTCCAGAGGTTTGGCTGCTCTAACAATGCGTTCGATGCAAACCTCCCTGAGGTATAAAGCAGGATGGGCAACCAAATTGGAAATTATAATAATCCAGTGGAGGTTAAGATTGCCTTGTTCTGCTGGGATGCTATAAAATTTGAACCTTATACATACATCTGAAATAAATTAGCTGTGGGTGGTTCCTGGAGTTTTATTACTCTAGGGTACTCTTTCTTTAAATTTGAGATACATTGGACTCCTGTTATCTGGAAATGCATTAATTTCCGTGGCATATATTTCTAGATTAATGTTGGCTCCAAAATTATTTGAGTATTTGGGATAAAATGGGATCATAAGAAGCCATTTTGAAAGGCAGAGAATATAATTATTATTTTAGAGTCCATGACGACTGGTCAGGAGATACTTTGCAGCTCCCCACTGTTTAAAATATCTGGTTTGGTGTGAAGGAGGTTACAGAAAAGTACCACTTAGCTGGTTGAATGTACTGACAAAGAGCTTTTAAAAGCGGGAGAGGGGAAAAAATGAGAGCGAGTCAGGAGAGACATGGAGAAAAAGGTGCATCTCTAATGACAGTCAGATACAAAAAGAGAAAATTAAACCTTAGGTAGAAGCAAAAATGATTACTAGATGTTTGTTTGCTTTTGAAGCAATATACAGTAATGAAGGGCTGTGGAGCATGGGAAGGAGCTGATGATGGAGAGGGATGAAGTGTAGGCAGGAGTCAGTGGGGTTAATGACCTAAGAAACAGCAGAGAGAGGAAACAGAAGATATTTAGGGGCAGAAGAGACAGGATGAGAGATGAGGTGGGGAACTCAGAAAGGAGTTGGTGCGGGTGCGGAGCTTCCTGGGAAGTGCCCAGGAGCCGTGTGAGGAATGGGAGGCAGCGGGAGCCAATGAGAGGTGAAGGATGGCTCCGGTCCTCGGCGTATGCTCAGGGTATGAGTGATAAATTGCCTTCATTTGCCCAGCCACCCCATCTCGCAAAGGGCAGCGCAGTCCTTCCCTCTTGCTGGTACCTCTGCATTTCTCACTGCGGTGTCCCAGAGGAAGGGAGTCACTATGGCCTCTGTGAGCTCCCCAAATATCCAACCAATCCATTGTAACCAGCCTAACCCCCTCCACTAAAAACTGTAACAGGCCTTTGTGGCAAATTTTCAAGTAGCCTCTTTGGTCAGAATATAAGTTTTTAGAATATAAGGAGGATATTTTTGCATGTTTACTACCATTTCTCCTTTTTCTCGTGGTGTTTTGCGACCATCAGAACAACATAGTTTTAGATAAACAATGAATTGCTCGTAAATCTCTTCCCAGGTTACCTAAGCTCTTATGCTTTGATATGATTTCTGATAATTCCTGAGGAAGTGTTGTTTTCTCTTTCTTAATGATCTTAGTCTGCATATGAAGTGAATGTAATTAAATAAGCAAAGCTGGCCCACGTAGCTGGTTATCATAAAGGCTTGTGCATCCTGGAGTAGGTGTGCGTTTGAGTTTTGTGTTTCTTATCTGACTTCACTTCCTAATTCAGAGCTGAGCATCCCAGAGCCTCAGGAACCTGGGCCAAGGTACCTATACTCTGTTTTTCTCCATGTGCTCACTGATGAGCTGGTGTAACTCTGAGGAGCACCTCCTCAGGAAGGTGCCTTTAATGCAAAGTCTCAGTGCACTGAATTTAAATAAAGCCTTGCCCTTGGTGTGCACATCAACCCTTGCTGACAGGAGCACTCCATAATGTGCAGCCACTGTAGCAATATGGTCAGATGGGAAACAGCATAAAAGTCATAAAGACAGTTAATAAAGAAAGCTAACAGTAGCCTTAAAGTATTTTCCACATTGCAGTATATTAAAGAGACCGGAGACTTTCTATGTCTATTTTTGCAGAGTGAAGTAAGAACTTCTCTCCCAAGGACCAAGTTAATTGGCTGCCAGGCAAGAGTGTGAGTGTGGAAAAAGGGAGAGGTACAAAGCATTCGAGCTTCTGAGCCTCATCACGTTTATTACCCCCTGGGAGAGTAAAAGAGTTTGTCTGCATCCCGTAGGAAATGGTGCAGTGCAGCAGCATTTACACAATATAATCAGGATATACTGTAAGGCAAATTCAATTCCACTTCATAAAGCTCTCGCTGTGTGCTGCCATAATCAATAGGAATAGTGCATATAGGAGATATTATCTCAAAGTAGTTTTTGATCTCCTTCAAGTGGCTGTGGGTATCCTGCATCTTGCTGATTCAGTTCTTTGTGTGAGTGCTGTAAGTTTTAACTCTTTTTATAAACGAAACCCTCAGGTTCTTGGGGGGAGTGAAAGTGCCCATTCAGCAGTTCCCATGTATTGGTTTCTGCCCAAGCGTCCCACCCTTTTCTAAGGAGCAAAATCAGCTCTGCTCCAAGACCGGTCTCAGGCTTGGCTCTTGCCTTCTGTGTAGAGAACTTTTTATGTCCAAAAGCTGGCCTGACCTTTGAGATGAAAGGGAAACCTGTACAAACCATCAAGCTTGGCGTGGTTTCAAGCGCTAGGAGCAACCTGCTTGGAGATTATCCCGTTTTCTTCACTGTGGAGAATTATGACAACACAGCTTAATGTAGAACAGACTTTGAACGAGGTGTTCATCCCTCTTTATGCCACAGGAATAAATTGCGAGTCAAAATGGTTCACTAAAAGGAGAACATACCCTGGCTGGATTATGGAAACTCTACATGAACAGAAAGTGAAGAGGTCATCTGTTGAGAAAGGAGGTCAGGTAGTGGGACTACAGAGAAGGGAATAACAAGGTGTCCAGGGAGTAGCTAAGGGAAATCAGGTGACCTTCTTGGTAATGCAGGACAAAGATCAAAAAGTCTTAAAATTGTGGTCTGCATATAACCTGCAGTTTTAAAGAATGAGTTGGATGTTTTAATATTTTAGGAGTTGACCTCTTCTTGCCTTCCAAGGAGACGTGGGATAAAAATGCCACTGGAACTTGAAGCTTTAGGTCACACATCATTAATTTGCAGCTGATTTCAGTGACAGCTGCATGAGGTTGGTAGGGCTTTTCTTTTCCCCAGACATTTTGGGCACCAGCCACTTCAAATGACATCAATAAAAATGATCAAGGACTGGTTTTCCTGAGAAGTGAATTTTTTATATATATATATATTTTATTTTTTTTTATCACAGGGTTTTATACTCTGGAACACAATTAATAAATAATAGAATGGACTATTTTATTTACATGAGAAGGTAAAGGCTGAGGCTTAATGTTGTATTGTTAATGGCATAATTATTGAGCATAGTTTAAAAAATAACATTTAATTTATTTTTTTGTGTTTTTTTTTTTTTTTTTTTTTTTTTTTTTTTTTTTTTTTTTTTTTTCAAAAACATCCTTTTTTGAAAGGGACAGCAGTACCCAATTTCGTGCCAGGATATATAATTTGAAGAAGATTGCACAGGGCTGATTGACCCTTTAACTGAATAGTTCATTTCTTTATAATGAAAGTCAGAACAGGAGGAAGGAAGAAGAAGAGATAAATGGGTGGGGAGGATGTGCAGTGGTGCCTGGGTAGCTTCTGAACCCCCAAATACTAGTTCCACCTTATTCTACTGTTCTATTCTGGAGTAACACCTTTTAAAATATACATTCTATTTCTCTGCCCTTGTAAATCCTAAGTGCTCAGCTGCAGGTCTGTTTAAAACAAATCTTATTTTTACAGTGCAGACTGAATGTTTTCCTTTAGGGATAATTTTTGCATTTTATCCCTGCTGCAATCCATGAGAGACAGCCCCATAATAGCGACGCAGCTGGAGCGAATCAATACTTTTTAATGTCTGTCTGGTTTATCATTCAATATCTGTGGTAGGTTTTTTTGCTATTTATATGTACTTATAATAGATAAAAGTATTAATGATTAAAAGGCTTGATACGTGTGGTACAGAAAAGCCTTGAAATCTTCTCAAATACATGCAGGGTATTTTTAACCAACACATTTGCAGAATGATTTTTCACTAATCAAAAAAGAGGTTAGGTGCATGTGTTTCTGGACACAAAGAGTTTATATTTTAAAGTATCATGACAACAAAGAAGATTTTGGATATTCTTGTTTGTGATAAGAGGGGGCAGTCGTGATTTTCCCAGATGTCGCTGTAATAGTGCCACCAGAGCTGGGAACTGTGTCCAGATGCCTCCAGCTGAATGTCACTGCCTTGGATGCAAAGCCCATCTTCCTCTCTGATGGAAAAAAATTGTTGCTGTTGTTGGTTTTGTTGCTTATTTTTGTTTCAAAATTATTTATAGGACAATTTCAGATGGACACACTTTGAAAGGAGTTTTATAGTTCCCTCCTGCTATTACTTTGAAAAATACCTGGTGAGCATCTTCCTGGTTTTAGGAGGAGTCCTGAACTTGAGGAACTCTGGCACTTCCAGAGCAGCTTCAGATCTTGTCTGGAACTAAACATCTTTGTTACTGAAAGAAATAAATGTGATTTGTGTCATAACAGATTGACAGTACAAAAGGAACGCATTCTCCAAGCATTTTTGCATAAAGTACTGAAGAACTGAGCTCTTGGCCTGACAAATGCATTTGAGGTTCTAGAGAGATGTGCTTGATTTTATTCCTCACTTTTCTGAGGGCCTGTATCTGGTTTTCTGCAAGCTACATTTGACATATTTAAACAATTTTGTCCAGAAATTATTTCACCGGTCCTGCTTCTTTGCATTTGAACAGAAATTAAAGCACCCAGATACCAGACAATGAAAGATACTTACCAGTGGCAGGATTTTACTTCTTCACAGAAGCTGCAGGCAAATGAGGCAATTGCTGTGATGGCTTCTGGAGCTGCTTTTGGAGTGTGTCACAGAGTTGATGTAATAATGAAATGATTGGATTATCTTGTCCACCTGGACATGCTTTGGCTTTGATTCTCCATCAGTTCAGTTGGAATTCAAGCTGCTTGCCAGTCCCACTCAGTGAAGGACTGTCGCAGATGCCTTCGTTATCAAAAGGAAATGGTATTTTCACATGGCCATATGTTCTTTGGGATTTCCCCTCTGCAACTCTCCAGAAACCTGCTTGTCACCCTCAGAGATGGTGTACGCACAGAACTTGAACATTGGAGCTTGTAAAGGGACTGAAAAACTAATAAAAGCGTGGCAAAAGAAGTACTTACCCTAAAAGGAAAAGGGCTTGCATATTGATAACCCTGAAATGAAATAATAAAAAATTCATGATGGCGCATTGTGGATTAAGTGCGTGTCTTCACGACTAAACCAAAAGTGAAATTGGAGCTCAGAATATTCCACTACCAACAGAAGCAGTTTTTTCCTCCATCTGTTTTACTGGTAGCAGAAACTTATTCTGGTGTCTGCACAGCACTTGAAATTATTTTAAAGTTGTTATGAATGTTTTGTTATCAAAATGCTCAGATGAATAAAAAAAGAACACAATGACAGTAAACAATGGAAAAAGGAAAGATAATTTGGGGTTGCAGTGTAAAGGTAGTGCAGTGTAAAGGACGGGATCTGCTTTACCAGCTATGAATCCCCCTTCCATCCTTGTACGTGGGAGCAAGTGTTGGAATTTACCCAATAGGCACAGTAGCTGACATGGAGTTGAATGTTTTGTGGAACTGTTTAATTTCAAGGGAGTTCCAATGGAGTTTTGGCACTGACCTGGAGTGCTGTGCATGTAAAACTCTGAGGTGATGGAAATACATGGTAAAATGAGAGCAGCCAGCCAGAAATGGCAAGAATTTGATGCTTTACAACAGAACATTTTGACACATCCTATTCCCCCCCTCCCTCCTGAACAAAAAAATGCACAGTTTGGTCATGTTTTTTTTTGAAGGCTTGAAGTAAGTACACGTTTTGGGGCTCATGAGACATCTCGCTGATGTCTCAGTGAAATACACTTAAGCGTAACACATTGCATTTTGACCATGATCCTGGCTGGCCTCAGTCTGCAAGCCAACAAAACACCTGGGCACACGTTAAAGAATCCATTCACATAATTTGGGATTAATTAAGACATGCTGAGTGGCCCAGTAACATTGAGAAAAATGATTCGTGGATGCCAGCGATGCATTTTGTGAGTTCAAGCCTGAGAAAACGGGAGATTTTAGCTCACTCTGTAATTCATTCACTGAAAGTGGCCCCTTCTGGTGTTTAACAGTGCATGGGCAGCTTGGAGCTGACTGCGGAGCGCCTGACCTAAGGGAATTGCAAAGGGAATTTGGGGAGGGAGGAAGCAATAACCTGAGCTGGGATTTGGCCAGGAGATGGGAGCTAACATTGCCGTGCTTATTAAACACCGTGAGTAATGAAGAGCCATCTTTTACTGCCAGATAGAAACGAATGCTGTCGATCTTGGAATGACTTGGCAGGATTCACTTTTCCTGGGAAGAGTTAGATGACTGACATTGTCACTGTCAAGTGACTCACTGGAAAAAGCATTTCTTTTGTCTAGCGGGCTTCTCTCTGGCAAATTAATTTTCCTCTATAAAAGACATGGTTAGAGGATCAAGAAGCCCATAAAGAGCATTCTTCCTGACTTTGTAAGTGAGCAGCCTCACTCTTTGTTGCCAAAAACATGTTGGGCGTTGCCAGATGTTTCTGAAAACAGCCCAAAAGGAGGTTTGCAGGTTATAATTTTCTTTTTCAGGATATTCCAAATGGTCATACTTTGTATTTTATGATAGAATATTTGTATTTGATGATAGAGTGTATTTATCAAAATTATTCCACAGTTTCCATAAATATCCTATTATTATTACTATATTATGTTTTTTATTTTCAATATGAAATCATGATTTTCAAATATTTAATCAAGATTATGAATCCTGCATTTAGCTGAAGTATTTAATTTACAGGTTAGTGTGGTTTCTTTTTGGTTCATCTGTCTCCTTTAGCTGAAAATTCTTTCAAAAAAAAATTGCAAAACTCTTGCCTAAAGTAGAGCTATACTGATTTTTTGTTTGTTTTTAAGTAGAGATGAAATAGAATTATTTCAAAGGCTTACATTTCTCAGAGGAACATTGGGACCTAACTGATTCCAAGGAATTCTTTAGGAGATTGTGAGAAATCTAAATTAGCATTGTCTCTATGTTGTGCCTACCCAGAAACTGTCAGAATAACCACCAAAGTTTGCCTGAGGAGGCAATATGGATTTATTGATAACCTAAAGATCATAAATCTTGGGTTTTATTCCACTTTAATTTCCCACTCTATATCTCTTTTCTTTGTTGGTTTGGGTTTTTTTGCTGCTTTTGTTTAATTAGGCTGCCAGACCTTCGGTCAGGGACTGTTTTACTGTTTTTATGCGCTGTAATTATAATCTTAAGAGTATGTGAGATTGTCAGCACCGTGTAGCATAAATTTCAAGTACTTTTAAACCAATTTGAAATTACCAATTTCACCAAGATTCTCGTTCAGCAAGGCACTTGACTGCGGGGTTCTCTTTTAGCATATGAATGCCTCTCTTGATTATTTTAAGGGTTGAATTCAAACACCTGCTGAAGTGCTTTGTAGTGAAATAGATTCTAGAGTAAAGCTGCTCAGAAATGCACTTATAAGCAGAGTTTAATTCATTCTAGCTCTATCTTTCTTCTGAGACAGACTGACACGCGTATGGGGAGGAGCTCAAAGCTCTGGTTCATGTGAAAAGGGGAGAATTCCTCGACCCTTAGTGTTTGATTTGTCTGTCAGCAGCCCAGGAAAACTGGGACCCTTGTGCCCAACCATTCTGTCAGCGCCCCATCACAGGGATCCTTCACTGAACAATCCTGCTGGATCAGGGGGTGGTTCAACTGATTTATTCAGGGACAGACGCCAACAGCATAAGGGAGACCCCTCAACGTGTCTTCCCACTTCATGGCCCCTCAGCAGGTCACTCACTTTATTTGGTTGTGTTTCCCGCTGCTGGTGACTGCCAGTGCCTGGGAAGGACTCACACTGACAGTTCATGGAATAACACTCCTTATTAACAGAAAATTGTGACAGGTTAAGGTTTGAGGACTGCCAGTGATAGTATCTGACTGCAAAAACATACTCAAAGCAATTCACAGAGAAGCTCTAATTCCCAGTGAAAGTATCCAGTGTGCACAGAGTACGTTTCATACCCACAGGGAAAGAGGAGGGGTTCAGCCCATTGACTGATCCCAGCAGTTATAATGGAGTCTTCCCTAATTTACCCCTATTCTCAGCTTTTATACTATTTCTTTATGTTTAGGTGGAGCTTGAGTGACTCTTAGTCATACATGCCTTTGTTCCAGGTTGGTGTAACATTCTCTCACTTTGCTCTCAGAGGCTTAGTCAATGAAATACAGGGCGCGTGGCCCGTGAGGGGTGGTCATGCCCTGGGGTGGGTGACTTTGGGACGGGGATGCACGTTCATACAATTGTGTTATAATGAACCGAGTTCATCCGAGGAGGGGGATTTCGCCACAGTTCCTGGCTCAGCCACCAGACCCCTCCTATCTCCCTTGGCTGACAGGCCCTGTGCAGTTTATCAGCTGCAAGGCACCATCGAGTTCCCCTCCCTGCCAGGACTTCCAACGGAACTTGGCCGCGGTGTTCCCACTCCGCTCCACCCTCTGTTCCATCCCCCTCAGCAGGGGCTCTGGCTGCAGGTTGTGTGCGTGGGGAACCATCCTGAAGCAGGCTTTGAGCATGCCAACAGCATTCCGCCCTGGGAGCAGCAGCTGCATTTTACCCTATAATCCCTGTACTGTCATAGCTTCTGTTTGGATGTGAATATAACTTCTCAAGTGTCCTCTAATTTTACCCCCAGCCATTTTTCCACAGACTTGAGAAATCTATATAAAAATGAATTAGGATCTCTTTCCTTGAAAGTTGAAGAAGTTTTTCATGCATTTTTTAAATGCATGAGAGATGCATTTAGTTAGGCTATGAGAGATGTATTTTGTTGCAGTAAATTTCACTAGCCCAGAGGAAGACCTCTAAGAGGTGTTGATGCCTTGAAGTGGCTACCTGAAAACAGAGGCTAGACAAGAATAAGAGAGTAAGAGTGGGTATTTATTTGAAGGGCCTTCAAAGGTACACCCTGGGCAGTCAAAAGCCTCCAAGGGGCTGCACCCAAGATGGACCCTGGGTCACGTGTTCTTTACACTTTTGTAAGTTTGGTCCTTTTGCATATCAGGGTTAATTCTCCAATTATAATTTCAGTTAATGAGGTAATTACCCCAAGTTTGCTCCTCCGCTCAAGGCTTTAGTTTACACATTTTGGGGCCTGGGACAATCAAAGTGTCCTTGGAGTGGAAGCCTGCAGAGGTTTTTTATGTCTGACCAGCATGAGAGAACAGCAGCTAACAGGCCACAAGAAACTTCGGAGTTACACACCAGGCAGCACAGGATTTGAAAAATGTAAAAGTTAAAACCTAAGGCATCAGTATGATAAGGCAGTCTGGCTGTGTTTTAGTCTACTAGACCGTCAGCTGTTTGCACCCAGTGTTTGAATGTGGAGGCTTATTAATTTTTAAATTCAGATGGAAGAGCTGGTTAGTATGAAAAATAAGGAAATAAATGTGAAACCTGGGACACGGTGTTATTAGTCAGGCCTGTTATGACTGGAGTCTTGATATATTTAAAGAAGGTACTGTGAAGCAAAAAAACCCCTGAGAATTTATGTGACACAAAATAGGCTGGTTTTGCTCTGACAAAAACATTTTAATGTGAGGAATGCTCCGGTCTGTGGGTCCACTCCTGCACAGCAAATTCTGTCTCCCATGTCTGTATAGCAGCAAGTGGTACTGGTGGTGCCCAGACTCAATGAAAGCTCCCAAACAAATATCTCCCCTTTTGGTTTATGTATTTTTTTCCGCCAAGAATTTTTTTATACTACAGAGTCTGTGGATAGATATGGAAGGCCCCCTTGGACACCCTGGAGAAAGCAATATCAAAGCAAGGTGGGCCACTTTCCTTACTGGGAAACAGAACAGGGAGCTGTGACCTATGGCTACATGTTTTAAGCATTTTGAGCTTGATCTAAACCTACTAAATCCAATGCTGTAGTTCCATTCTCATACTGCTATTAAAAGTCTTTGGTTAACTGAAGTTAATGGGAAAGCAGGAGATAAATATTAATCCTTTAGATTTAGCCAGTCTTGCTTTCCCTTCTGCACTGATTACAGACCGCCAGTCTTTGATCACTTTCCCTGGTAATTTAGCCAGTTATGGCCCAAGATCTTTTCAATTTAAAGAAAAATTTTTCTTCCTCCCCCTTCCTTTTATCAATTTTATGTTTAAGTTGCCCAGAGCACAAGTCTTATGAGGAGCAGCTGAGGGTACTGGGGTTCTTTAACTTGGAAAAAAGGAGGCTCTGAGGGGACTTTATCACTTCCTACAGCTGCCCGAAAAGCTCAGGGGGACCTCATCATTCTTTGCAACTACCTGAAAGGAGTTTGTAGCAAGGCAGGTGTCGGTCTCTTCTCCCAGGTAACAAGTAAAATGGCGTCAGGTTATGCTGGGGGAAGTTTTGATTGGATATTAGGAAGTGTTTCTTCACTGAAAGTGTTTTCAAGCATTGTAACAGGCTGCCCAGGGAAGTAGTTGAGTCACCATCCCTGGAGGTATTTAAAGCACACGTAGATGTGGCACTCAGAGACATGATTTAGTGGTGGACTTGGCAGTGCTGGGTTAACAGCTGGACTCAATGAACTTAGAGATCATTTCCAACCTAAGTGATTCTTGATTTACCTGGAATAAAGCTCCATTCTACACAGCTTTCTTTAGATGCAGAATGCTATCAGGAAGATGTGTTAAATTTTATTGCAGCATTTCATAAATGGATGCTGCTTATTCAAGAAAACCCATTTCAGCAGGCTAAGTGAAAATAAATAGAGAGATATGCATTATTTACAGACCATAATGTGAGTAAGCAGGCTGCATGCACATCTAGCAGATGAAAACCCAGCAGATGTTGCAAGGAAAATTACTGCTCAGGAAAAAAGCTTGTGTTCAGGCCCACATGCTGTATATACACACACTTTATTAAAAACCAAAGGTAAATCAGTTTTCACAAGAATTGTCAACCCCAGATTTCACTCTGAGGACTGGAAACCCCAGCACTGGCTTCCTTCAGCAGTAGGACTATATCTTGATTGCCATCTTCTTTCTTTATGTAAATAGGAGGAAGAGATTAACCTGTGTAATTAGGAGATTGCTTTTGCTTGATTTTCTAGCCGGTATTTCCACCAGACCTAGAAAATAACCACCAGCTTGCACAGTGTGCATAAAGCTGGCGAGTAGGAGTCAGCCAGACAAACCCTTCCTCACACCCCTGAATTGTACACCTGGGGTGGGCTGCCCAACAAAACCGCTTTATCACTCCCCTCATCATCTGAGCAGGGGAGAGACAATGTAATGAAGGGCTCATGGGCTGAGACAGGGCAAGGAAAGATCCCTCACCAGCTGGTCTCATGGGCAAAATGGATCTGACTTGGGGAAATTGAGTTTATTACCAATCTCAATCAGAGCAGGATAATGAGGATTAAAGCGAATCCTAAAAACACATTCCCCCCTACCCCTCCCTCCTTTCTGGGCTCTACCTACTCCCCCTCACCGGCACAGAGAGATGGGGAATGGGAGTTAAAGTCAGTTTATAACGTGCTGTTTCTGCTGCTGGTTTCTCCTCAAGAAGAGGGCTCCTTTCCCTGCTCCAGCATGTGTCCCTACCACAGGAGACAGTCCTCCATGAATTTCTCCAGTGTGAGTACTTCCCACAAGCTGCAGTTCTTCATGAACTGCTCAAGCACGAGGCCCTTTTCCTCGGTTTAATTCTGTTCACAGTTATATTTTTCTTCTTCATGTGTAGTTAAGCAGCTCAAAAAAATCTCCCTCCCAAAATATCTACTCTGTCAGAGATGACCTGTCTTGGATGTAGAGTGTGTTCTGTCATTGTCAGATGTCCCAAGTTAATTAGGGAGGATAAGACAGGGCATGAGAAGCTACCAACATTCCTGAGAAGTCGAAGACCAAGAGTCAGGGAGAAAAGGACAGAGCTGTTCTGCAAGAGAAATCAAGACGGGAGGAAGGGTGACAACTCTCCATGCAGGGAAAGGCTTCTCACAGGACTTTTCCTGGCAGTCTGATCCCAGGTTGTACAGTGTCATAGCACAGCAGCCTTGAAAGCAGTCTCCAAGTATTTGAATTTTCTGAAGCTTTTCTGACCTTACAAGAACTTTCTCCATCAGCAGAAAGTGGCCAAGAACTTTGCAGACACAAGTCACAAGACAAGGGGTGCGATGCTCATGACTCCTGCATGGTCCAAGATGACAGATTTTGTATTATTGCCTGGTTTAGGCCTTCTGTGAGAAGTTACACAATGAAAAATTAAGAAGATGGGATAAAAAAGTATTAAAAATACATAATGAAATATTAGGCTGATTTTTATTCTACCAAGTACCATTTTACCCATGGTGTGACAACAGGACAGATTTATATCTGTGCTCCATGATCTTAAAGCTTATACAAGAATCCTCCTGATGAAGATATGAGCTCTTGATAGTTGCATGTTTTTCTCAGTAAATGCTGATTTCTGAATGGACCTCTGTTGTTCAGTGGGAAAGTTCAGAACGGGCACCTTGCAGAATCACAGAACGGATCACTTAATTCCAATCCCAAACTCTGCATCAAACTCTTCAGCTTTAAAAATGTGGAACATTTCAAATGGAGACAGTTTCTTTTAATCGGTAGTGCAAAATAAAGTAAGCTCTCTACAGTGTGTTATATATTGACTTGCCTCCTTTTTTGACATTGGATTTAGTGCTGAAGTGTCAGAGATTCCGCTGGGATTGAAATTCTGTTTTCTACACAGCTCTAAGTGGATCTGCTTCACTTGCTGTACTGGTTTGATTTCTTAATTTTTAATGCAATTACTCTTGATTTATATCACTAAATGAGAAGGTGTTTTTTAAACTAACAAACACGAGCCACCTGGGTTTTCTTAATTGCCAAAATGAGTTGTTCACACATGCCTGCTTTTTATGCGATGGAATTATTTTATTTAAAGCCCAGGTTTCCATTCAAGAGGAGAAGGAAGAGGAGTTCCTATTTGCAGTCCTGGTGCCAGCTGAAGTGATTTATCAGTGCACTGCTGTGCAGTGTTGTGGGGATTTTCTAACTCTGCTCAGAAACCAGAGCTTTTCCTGGCATCTTTAAAAATCAGAATATTTGTGCTTTTCTTTCCAATTTCCAGACCCGTGTCAACCCCAGCACAGCTCTCTCAGAGTATTTGTGTTATAGATAATTCTGCCTTACTCAATTCTGTCTTGCTTGAACTGGTACTTTATGTTTTAGGTTTGGGACAGGTCCATGCCACAGTGAAGACACAAGTGACTGGAAGAAACCTCTTGAACGTTTTCCTTTGCAAGATTCAGTATGTTCATCTTAATCCAGCATGTCTGGGAGGCAAGAGTTTACAAATGAGTCATTTTAGAGAAAAAATGTTTTAATTTTTGCATCTTTCAAGGAGCATTGTTCATACATTTGGAATGGCTCTGTTTGGAAGATGAGAAGTAAATCTGAGTCCTATGAGGACATTCTGAGTGTTCATTACTATTTTATTCTTACTAAAAGAGGGCCTAATTAAAATGATATTTTAGGGTTATTTCACTGACTTCCATTGTCTTTATTTTTGTAATTACACCCTGAATGAATACAAAAGTAGATAGGGGTTCTTTGTTCAGGGGTTCCAGCTTGCCTTATTCCTGAGTAACATCAAGGTAGAAAGAGCTTCCTTCTTACTAGTCCTTGCCTTTCTGGTCCTTTTTCACTGTCATTAAGAACTTTTTGATGGCACATAAATAGCACAGTCAAATATTTGTAAATTCACAGGTGAAAAAGGGCATATTTTACACGTAAACATTGCACTGTTCACTTACTGGATGGATAAATTTAAGATTTAATAAGCAGACTATTTGTACAATTATATTGATATTGTTGAATGAGTGAATTGGTCAAAAGGATGAGGTTCTGTGGAGAACAGTAGTAGTAGTAGTGATATATTTATAGTGATATAGATATAGTTATACAGATATATAGAAAGTGATATACTTTCCCTCTTCCTTTTGTATATAACTTGTCTGTCGAGACTTCCTCATATTCCCATTGAATAGCATCAATGAATAGCTGTTTCTGGACAAATTAAATAAGTCCTTGTTATAGGTGTCAAGAAAAGTAGCACTAATTGAATAATAGATGATGCTTCACTGATAAGAATCGCTGACCCAGTCTACAAAGCCTAAAAATTTCACATTCAGGTGCTTACTCAGGACAAATTACCATGGACTCCATGTTACAAACCCGGCCTTGCAGGGTTGTGAGGTACTGATTTAGTTGCTTAAAGGATACCTTGGTGCAGTTTCTCTCTCATTTGACTTTTGAGTTGGCTTTCTTTTAAAAAATAAATACCTACTTTAAAAGGTGTTACCTATTCGATTCCATTGAAAGCACGGGAGAATATTTACATTAGTTTTACCGGAGTCCCAGGAAAAAAATCAGGACATGAATTGTGTTTTGTAGTGTATTTTTTAATGAGGAGGGCTATCTTCATTAAGCTAGGGAGAAAGGCTTGGATAAGATGGATGTAGAGTTTTCTTTATAATGTTTAAGTCTGTTCTTTTCCTCTGTTGCTGATTCAGAGATAAATGCACAGTATGGAATGAGTCAGCTCTCAGTAGCATTCTCAATGAAGAGAGAATGTGCCTGTCATATTTGTATCTGGATAAAAATATTCCATGAATCTGAGGGGAGAAGCATGCAGAGTATTTTTATTAGTTTGCATATACGTGACAAATAGCACAATTTTGGAAAGCCACTTAGCGTGCCTTGTAAAATGTTATTTTATTGGCTGTACTGAAAGTTTGATACCATTCTGGTTTTTTTTCCCAATTTCTTACTTGTAAAAATACAAATATTTTTAGTGTATGGGTTACAAGTTTACACACATTTTTTGTTCCACTGCTGGGATTTTTCTAACACCTTCTTAATAGCATTTTATGTTGTGTGATAGATGTAACTGGAGAATTTTGCTGCCAAATAACTATGGAAAGGTCAGGAGAATTTGTTCTCTGAATAATGCCACAGTTTATCCCAGTTTCTGCTGAAAGAAATGTGATGTGTTTGAAATTTGAAGGGGAAATCAATGCATGTTTTCCATTTTATCCCTCAAAACTTTTGTGAATCCTTCAATAGAAAAATATAGCTCCACCCTTTGTGCTTCATTTCAACAAAAGATCTCTGCAGAAAAGAATTCCCCTTTTCAAAATCTGTTTTCATCAGGGTGAGTAGGGAATAAAGAAGGGTAGAGATGGGTAATTTCTCCCCTCCTTGTCTCTTGAAATTTTACCCCTGTGAAATGTTATCTGGGGAGAGATCAAGATAAAGATCTGAGCTCAGAGCTAAATGGTCAGGGGCTGAAAACTGTGGGAACTGAGAGCACCAGGAACATTCAGTGTCTCTCCACGAGTGACTCCATGGGGATTGGAGACTTCATCAACTGTATTTAAATTTACCATAGAAATCTACTGACCTTAATCCTTGAGTGCAGTGACTGGAGTAGAGTCTGTACTATATCTTCTGTACTGAACAGAGCAGAAATTGCCAAACTAAAGACAGAAATGGACGTTTGTGATATACGAAGTTCCCTCCCTCCAGTGTCCCTCTTGAACATGCCAATGGTCTCATATATCTGGTTACTTGGTTTACAGGACCTGGCAGCAGAACATCAACATTTTATCCATTCCTTCCCTGAAGACAGTGACCAAAAAGGTCTTTTTTTCTGGGCTCCTGTCCATGCTGCTGCTGTTATTTTGTTTTAATTGTATGATAAGGAACAAGTTAAATTGAATCTATAGTTAAAAACTGTCAGGTGGACAACAGATTTATTTTGAATGCATTTAAAAAACATTAGTGGGTGAGAAAGATAAGCTCAATATGATGGATGGAAAACTCTAAATGGCCTTGAGATTTTCCGTGTTTCTGTCAGTGAGGGCTTGATGGAAGACTGCTTCTCTCTTATCAATGAGCTTTTTCTTGCAGTCTGAATGAAACTGGTTTTTTCTGTGCATTGAATCCCTCATATGAGTGGTGGTTTTCTGTCCCACCTGCCCCACCCACATTTCTGCCCTGTTGACCCAGTTGTTCTTCCCACAGTCCATTCCTCCATTCTGTTTCAATATGTTAATATTTTGTTTTTTAATATCAATATTTCACCAATATTTTTAATATTTTTATCTTAATATTTTTAAGATTTTAATTTTTTTTAACCCTCTCTTACTCTTGACGAAATGAAGCACCTCAGCTGCACTGATCTGTTTTGGAACTTGTTTGAACATCTAAATTTTCTGTGCGTCTTTGAGATGTTGGTGCATGTGTGGTCTACTCAGTTACTTCAAAAGTAATGGAGTAAAACCATCCAAAGAGTTATCCTGAAATTCTTGAGCCTCCAGATAGAATAAAGCTGGATTTAAATATCTTTGTGGACCACAGAAAGCTTCCACAGCAAAAACTACCAAATTATGATGACATAAGATGGGAGTTTTGTTGTTGG
>VZTA01019643.1:407-56637 GCA_013398855.1 Mohoua ochrocephala
TTCCGTTTTGGTAAAAGGTGACTGATTTATGATGTAGGGAAAACTGGCTTTTTGGATTATAAGATTTTAGCCTGCAGATTTGGCAATCACAGCAAGAGATATTCAAAGGAAAGAAATTATGTCTGTATGGCAATGTGAAGTCCTTGGCTAGAAGAGGACCGCTTTATTATTATGTCACCTCTTATGAGATGACATTTCATTTATATTATATATTATATCATATATTGTATCATATACATTATATCAATCTCCAAATTGCTTTCAGCACAGAATAAACTGGATGTAACAGTGCTCCATGTTGGTGCAAAACCAAAATTTGGAATAAAAATTCATTGACAGAGAATAAGAGGTGAAAATAAATCCCCAAAATAGAATAGGCAGTGATGCAGGTAGGCTGCTGTAACTTCAGTTTTTTGCCTGCTTGTGCAATATAATACTGTCTCTAATTAAATAAGCACAGAACAATATTTCTAAACAAGGCAAATCCTAATTCTGTTTTATTGCAAAGTTTAATGAAGATGTCTTCCCCCTCACTCCTTTCTCCATTGTTCCCCCTGCTCTCCTAAACAAATACTGCTAGAGAAGTGTTATATCTCCACAAGTTACCAGTTGTAGTGACTCTGATATGCACAAACTAGGTGGGAAGAGAGTAATTATATATCAACGTTTTTAGCTATTGAATAAAAGCTCTGCTTATATTTTTCTATTGAAGGCATTAAAAAACAGTACTGCAGCTTAAAATTCAACTTCTTTAATAAAAGTAAAAGATGAAATTTAAGACTGGGACAGTTGACTCTACCTGGTAGGTGAGAAAAAGCAGTTGTTGGACTTGCTGTCATTCATCAGCAGTCTGAACCTCCATGGATAGGTATTGGCTGATGTGACATAAGTGATGTTGCATTATTTTGGATGTTGCTTAAAAAAAGGATGGCCTCAGTCTAAATATTTAGGGATGAATGTCTCTCTTACTTGAAATTTAAGCTAAGATTTTGCACCCTGTTGCAGTCATTAGAGGACAATTACATCCCGATGGGATATTTTGGTTACAGTGATAGTGTGGTATTGTTTATTTGGTGCATTTATTTGGATTTCCTGCATTCTTGCTTTCTCTTTCTCTGAAAGTATTTAAGGTAAGTATTTCATACTGTTACTCTTTATTTTAAAATACAGCAAAATCTGATACCAGACAATTTTCTACAATACTTCTAATTGAATTGAGATCTTCTGACCTCTAAAGATAAAAACAGTAACAGAGAAAAGAGGCAATAATCTGTGATTACAATATTAAATGATGTTTACAGAAGCAAAGCAGAATTATAAATTTCCATCTATGTCCAAAGAAATTTTTCAGAGGAAGAGGCATAATAAAAGTTCAGGACCTTTCCTGCTGCTGTAATTGGGCATATGCACATATTAGTAATTTCGTAGGAAATGGATTTTGAGCATTCTTACTTGTGAATCTACGTCTACTTGACTACGATTCCTTCTTTTCACTGCTTCAGAAATCTTAATTCAGTGACACTTGTATGAAGTAAGACCAAATATCCATTTGACCAATCCAAGCATAAAATGTGATGCATGCCAGAGCCTGCTCTATTTTCCAGTCTTCTGTGCTTCGAAATGGGTTTTGTTTTTCATTTGGCAAACTGGCAGCACAGCTCCTCACAGCTGTTACAACATTTTCATGGCAATGCATATTATTACGGACTCATAGTCTGTGCCTTATATGCATGAGAGATGTTTTTTTTCAAATCCTCCATCAGTAGGATTTTTATCTTCTTTGCACAACGGAACACCTCTAATCCGTGTACAGTAGGTATAAACACGCGTAACATTTTAATGAAAAATGGCCTCTGCATAGTAATCCTATTATTTCTTTTTAACACCAAAAAATTTTACTCTTGGATTTTAATGCCTGTCCAGAAAAATTTTACATTCTGTTCTGCTGACTCTCTTCCTTATGTTCATTTTCTGCATAATTTAATGGAATTGCATTATTTAGTATAGCATTATTAAAGCATCTCACAATTTTTTCTGCCTGAGACAGTTATCTACTAAATCTTAATTGTTTTAATAACTGCTATAAAGTATGTTTAGCATTAGTAGAAACATATATACTTAATTTCTTATACATTTTATCAGGTTTTGCTCTAAGGCACAGTACACTAAGGAATAAACAAACAAATAGATTGGTTTATTTATAAACAATAAAGTCCAAAGCAAGCACCTAAATGAAACACTGATTAATTCTTCCCTTCCCCATATTCTAGAAGCTCCCATAGGAATACATGCAGCTGGGAGGCATTTCTGAACAGGGACATGCAAATGATTGTTTGGGTTTTCTGTTTGTTTATTTGTTTGCTTTATAGGCAAAAAGCTCATTTCAGCCTCTGTGCTGCTCCAGTGGAACCTTCTTTGTTTTTAATAGAAACAAAATGGTGGCCTTCACATTTCAAAGTCCTTTTCAACTAACCTACTCCTAAAAACTACCCTTTCTAAATCTTTTCAGCTGTTCTTGTGATAACACGTAAATTCATTTTCTTAGGAGATACCTTGAAATGATTGATATGGCCTTTTTCTGACCAGAGCTATATTTCGGGAACTAAAAAATCCCACAAACAGACCTCTAGGAGGGAACAACAGGCACAATTATTTTGGCTTACTAGATATTAATTCAAGTACTTTGCCTCGTGCGTGATCTAATTATCTAGCACATTAAAAAAAATGAAGATTTCAGCAGCAGAAATATATATCCATAATGCTGCCTGACACAAATGTGTGCAGCAGTGATTATTCTTGTTTGCTCATCCATGAAGCTTCACAGATTTGAAATATGGAAATACTTTACTCTTCTGGAGACACAATGCATCTTACACCTCCCCAACACACTGGTGTGTGGGGAACATGAATTTACAGTGCTACAGGACTAGTGAAGGTATAACTTATTTTCCTTAAATAAAAAAGCCCCAAACATTGGGTAGCTCCATACATTATGCAATTATATATTTAGCTGACCCAATAAATATTAATACCACTAATTTAAACAGGGAGAGATAAAACGTGTTCTGCCTGAATAAGCAACTAGTTACAACAGTTTCATAGATGAGGAAATACTCTAAGTAAGATAAAATCTTTTTTTTTTGTTCTGTTTGCCCCTTTCTTCTTATCCAAATAATTTAAGCATTTGTCACTGTAAGAGCTCGAAAAAATAATGATCCTCCCAAACAGTAAAATAGCAGAAACTGTTATATTTGAATTACATATTTGCCCATCAGCAATCTTTGAGGAGATTAAGAGATGAGTTTTTTAAACATTCGAAGTGTTACATAAAGACTTTTATGGTTTTTTTTTTTTTTCACTGTGTGACTCTATGCTCATGAAAAAAACATTTCTTTTTACTTTGGCCAAGTTAACTGGTTTAAAACTACTTTCATACTGAGAGCATGTAAGCACACCATTTTGTATGGCTGAAAGCTGGGAGAACCATACCCATTTTTTGTTAATAGCAGCAGTCGGCTCTGCTACTGACCAGCAGAAAGTTTGTAGGAATATGTCCATAATCCATGCATTTTTACATTATCATTTTCCCTTCTGTGTTTATGACTCTGCAGAACTAAAATATGAAGCACATCCACACAACGCTTCACACAACGCTTCACACCAGCTTAAAAACTAGAACAGCCCAAACCGCATTTATTTTTAAAGGCCGCCTGGATGTAACTGTACATTGTCAGACCAACTGAAACCACATTGAGACTGAAGTAACAAGGAAAAGTGCCTGTAAAAATTTTTGTAATTCATAGCTTCTATAGAACATACTCTGTTATATCAAAAAACCCACAGGTGCTAGACATATTTTCTTCCACAAATTTTTCAGTGAAACCAGAGAAACTTGAACAACATTTCTAAGTTATGAGTTCATTCAATAGATGCAAGTGTTACCATACTGCAGAACAGTTTGCTGCGTATTTGGCAGAAAACGTCTCATCTTTGCGTGTGTGAATATCTTGTAGTCAATTGTGGTTGCTATAAATGGTGAAATTATTTGCACTGTTGTTCAAGGTGTCTTTTTTTATGCCTGAAGGTGTAAGAATTAAATCAAGTAGGGGCTATGAACTCTTCTATTCACAATGCAGAAACCACATTTTGTGACCAAAAAGATGTAACAGATTGAACAGAGAGTGGTTCCTCCGGAGTCTTCATAGTCAGCTCCAAGACTTAGCAAGACGTAACCCCCACACTTGCCCCCCCTTGACTGGGGTGATAGAGGGTAATAAAGCATCTGAGAAAAAAAATATATTTTGAGAATGTGGCATGTATTTCATAAGCAACATAGTCCTTTTGAGAAATAGTTTATTAAGAGCTATTCTCCCAGTTGTGTTGCTAATATCTTTTATATAGATGCCATGCATGAATTTTCAGAGTACAGGTCTTGAATAACCACTGGGACATTATTTTTAATCAGTCAAGTCCAGTTAAAATGCTAAATTCTTTGTGTATATAAGCATATAGGTCTTATAAATATAAATAACTTATGTTCCCATAGTATTTTATTTTGGTAGTGGTCAGAAAAGTACAGATTCTTTTTCTTTATACAGATTGGTATTTATTGTATTCTTTCCTCTGATTAATGATAACTGATGCTGTGATTCCCAAGGCTGTACACAAAAATGACAGGACTTACTTGCATTGGCACTGCAAAATAAGCACATTCATTTCAGTATTTATGTATGTGTGAGATACTTTTCATAATCCGTATCTTCTGTAGGATTCATTTATTTGACATACGATAAGCAGTTTTTCTCAGACTGCATAGAGACATTTCAGAATGCACTTGGTGAAGAAAGAACAAAGAATAGAGGTAGATTCACAAGAAGATTTAGTCAATTATATGTGACTAGTATAATTAAAACAATTTCATTTTTATTATTAATAATAATAGAGTGATCTAGAAGAAATATTTGTGAAGAGAAATAATTACTTTTATCTCTTGGCTATACAGTCATCCAGCTCTAAGACAGAGGCAAAGTGTATTCTCTCTTGGTCAATTCTCCATTTGGTTTGCTGAACACTTTCCTAGAAAAAGACATCACTGATAAAAGAAAAGAATCTCTTCTGAATATTCTAATCATTAGAGTGTAGAAAATCTGGATGGCGGCATGCATGCCTAAATGACATCCTCCCACTTTTTGCAAAGCATGACCCCTGGCTAGTTTTGGGGCAAAGACCAAGAGATGACTCTGGTTTGGATTCCCCAAATGGGATGGGCTTAACATATCCTACCAAGGAGCTTCAGGCAATTTCCTTGTTAGTGTTTCCTTGTCAGTGTGCATAAATGCTGAAGTGCCTCATTAGAGACATTTAATGTTTTGTATGTTCTGTGTCCTAACTGTGTCTGAAGTCTTGACTGTATGGGTGAGTACAAACACGTTCAAGCTACTTTGTCCCTTCTCTGGGGTGTATGGACACACACAGGGACAGGCCCATGTTTAAACCAGTATTGAGCTTTTCTACTGACTAACCAAGAAGGCAAGTAGACGGGCTGTCAGGATGATTTGCAATGTTAAAAAAAAAATCAAAAAGTCACCCCTGTTTAACAGCATCAGGACTCACCTTCCAAAGTACAGATGTCCATGGTTCAGGTACTACAACAGTTGTCTGCAACCTACTCCAGCCTTTAAACGTCGACCGAGTGATGAAACAGGTTTGAGCTAATCTTTGTGATACATGAAGTTGAATTGGGACTTTGGGGGCTCTTATTCATGTGTACAAATATCTGAAGGGAGGTTACAAAGAAGACAGAAATGGGCTGTTTCTCAGAGGTGCCCAGGGACAGAGACACTGGACACAACATGAAACACAGGAGGTTCCCTGTGAATATCAGGAAACACTTTTCACTGTGATGGTGAGTAGACTGACAGGTTGTGGAGTCTCCATTCTTGCAGGTATTTAAAATTTGTTTGGACGTGGTCCTGGATATGGCCCAACTCTAGGTGGCCCTGCATGGGCAGAGGGGTTAGACCAGATGACCACAAGATGTCCCTTTCAACCCCAACCATTCTGTGACTCTCTGACCCCACAATGTGTGTTTTCTCAACAGGATTTTAGAGTTATGGCTTCTTTCACTGATTCATTGTTACAGAGATTGATATCTAGGTCTTAATACCATGGGGTAGGGAGAAAAAATATACACGTGGCACTATTTTTATCTTATAACTTAAATAAAGATTTAATCTCAACACTTGGCTGGGTTTCTGGGGCAGAAATGTATCTGCTAAGTAGCGCAATCATTGGAACTAAATATTCTGTGCAAGTTGGCACAGGAATTAGGACAGGAAATGGGATGGAGTTTCCTCATTCTAAAGGTGTGGCAAAGAAATGTTTTTTCCAACCAGCAAGTTCCAAATTCATGAAATTTTCCAGTCAACATTTATTTTCATTTGATATTAGAAAAAAAAAAAAATTAAACAGAATCATTAGACATATTTATGTCATATGACCAATTTGAGCTTTAATTAACTGTACTTCATTAACAGAAATCCTTTAATGTTAATCCACAGGAGTGTTATTAGAAGAAGCACACTGTGAAACTAATGTTTGATTATTGTTGAGTTGCAAACATGCAACATAATCTCTACATTGTAAATGTCTGTGGGTTTTGCGCATAAATGTATGGCAGTTAACTTGTATTGCATATTTACATCCCTCAACAGGCTTTTTAATTTTTTAAAGGATTTTTCAGTGCTGAAAGCTCTGATCTCAAATACTCTGCAATTTCCTTGACATGTCTTTGCTCTTAAATTGCTTGTATATTTTCTTAGTCCTAACTCTGTTTTGCCATTAAAGTAAATGAATTATGACTGGTTTATTCAACAAAGATCAGTTACACAGTCCTTTCTTAAAAATATCAGTAAACGGCACAGAATTTAGCTGGCAGACCAGTGATCTACCACACTCAAGGCACAAACACGTCCTGCTAAGCAGAGACATGTCTCAGGTAAAAAATGTCATTCTACATAAACCTTACTCCTTGTTTTTTTGTAAGTATATTCATTTTAGTAATTTTGATCACAGTTTCTTCCCTGCCATAATTTTCCATTACTGTGTTTTGTAATTTTGTTTTGTGAAGACTTCAATACTCTGGTTTTAAGAGTATTTAAGACAGTATGACTGTCTAAGGAGTCCTTGCTAGCTTTGGTGAAATTATTTACAACTCCACAACATGACCACAAAATGATAGTGGTTCATGATGGTTCTGCTTGGGTAGCATTTAACATCCTATCCTACTTGCTTCAAAAAGACATAAGGGGTCACATAGAAACAGAATTATACATACTAAGGAATTAAGAAAATAACAGAATATTCAGTATTTTTACTTTAAAAAGACACCAAATATGTGGAGGGGAAAAAAATAAAGCCACTGTAACATTTTTTTAGAAGTTCCATTTTGCATGTAATTTATCATTTATAATCACAATTAGTTATTTAAATACTATTAGGGCAGATTGTCAGTCTATGCACTTGCTGAATACATACACTCACAAATGTACGTGTGCACACCTGTCTGGGAATCTGAGGAAAATGCACTCTGTGACAGGATGTGTATCACATGGCAGAGGCTCAGAGGAGCACAGTTCTTCCCCTGCATGGGAATGCATAAGAAAACAGTGTTCCTGTCCAAAACGTGACTCCCAGTTTAGCATCAGGCTCCCCTGAACTTCTTAAGGTCTTTGGGGTTTGCCAAACTTCTTCTCAGTTAAGTTACTCACGAGCAGCTGGGCTCATGGGTGAGTGTCATGTGTGTTTGTATATGCATGTGATCTACACAAAATGTGATGTAACACAGAAAAGTAAAAGAACCCCTCATCAGGAGCAACCAGCCCAGCAGAACAGGGTTGGTGTGACTTTACAAGAAATACACCTAAAGCAAAATTATATGTTTCAACACTGGGAACATTTCAAAACCTTTGGCTGTGGTTTGGCATACTTGCTAATGAGATCCAAAGAGAAAACTCTGTTTCTGTTTTGGTTTTTTTTTCTTTCAACCCCTTACACTGATCTTAATGGTTGCAAAGCTGATATTGGATATGCAAGATTTTTATTTGAAAAGGTTTAATGATTTTAAGAAGAAAATTAATAGCTCTTGTTCCCCAAGAATAACATCGTTTTAAGCAGGTGACTTTTGCCTGGATTCCCTGCGAGGGAAGGAGGTGTAATGATGTAGTGACAAAATTATTTCTGCGTAGGGTGTGCTGTGGAGACACAATGGCTAATGTGCAGTGAGGTGAGAGCAGAGCTGCCGCAGGTGTGCAGCTTTGCGAGGTGCTAATTAAAAAGCAGGTGAACACAACTGAGGAGCAGGGCTGGTACTTAGAGAGGTGGTGGGGAATGAAGGTACCGCGCAAACTCCGTGTCTTGGAATGCACAATGATAAAAGGGTTCTGATTCTTCTGTTTTGCTTGACGTAGCCACAGCTGAACAAATGTAGTGCAGAGTAAATGTTCAATTACATATCTTAGAAACAGCAATCCCTACTCTATTATAAAATGCTGACAGGAAACAGAGAAAGACTTCTCTTGTTAGCTCCCACATGTTAAATTTTAAAATCTGTTGTGGGAAGGGGAACACTGACAAAGGCAAAGAGATGGATTTTCCAAAATTTTTGCTATAGGCTGCTGAAGTTTAAACTGCCGTTTGAATGCCACCTGCCAAATGAATCAAACCTGATATTTCCTGGTGAAAAAACCAAAACATCGACTTTAACTGTTATTAGGAAGGCAAAGTAGGAAGAAAATCTCTCCCATACTTCAAGTCTAAAATAAAATCAAGACAATAAATCAAATTTCCAAGCATTTTCATGATCCAGTAATCAAACAGAAAATTGTAATTGACCAAGCAAATATTTCATTTTGATTGTTTGAAAGTCCTGAATTCCAATTTTGCTAGGTATTTATATTTTTTCCTTAAAAATAAAATTGAATTTTAAAAATCATATTTTGGATCAGAAAAAGGAACTTTTTACTGAAGATATGAACTGCAACTTATAAAGTTCAAAAAATGTGGAAAAATGACATTATGTCTTCTTTTAAACTTCATGTTTTTCAGCATCTGTAACACTTCCAGAGATTAATTCTGAAAAGAATGTTATCACTGTGCACTGATGAGTAGGCAGAGTATATTGGTTTTGGAGTGTATTCTTTGCATATAGTATTTTCACATTCAACCTCTATAACTGGAGTTCATGAAGACAATCAAATAAAGCTCAATCAAATAAATTACTTAGTCCTTTTTTTCCTCATAAAAATTCTATGGAGCAATATATTCTATTCTGTTTTGAAAAAATTGTATTTGTTGCCATCAACAGAATTTGATTTATTCAAAAACCTCTGCAGCTTGTCTTTGTTTGAATGTTTCAGATAGTTACTTTGTGTGGACTGTTTGTAAATTTCCTGAATTTTCGTGCTTAGTTTTGATTAGCTATTCACATAAGCTCTTTAAATATGAAGTACCTTGATTTCAGCACCTAAACTTGATTAATATAAATTTCTCAGACAGAGAATTCTTGCAACAATTCAGTTAAAGTCATCCCAGTTTCTAAGTGAATTAAAAAGGCATGGAAGATTTAGTTCTGATGCACAGAAATAAGGATTTAAGGATAAGTAAGTAGTAGAGTAAGGCTTCGAAAGAAATGAGCTTTGCATTAAAGCAGGTCAAGCAGGTGACAATACCAAGGACACATTTGTAAGGAATGCTATAGATAAAGAGGTCCTCTTAAGTGCAATAGGGAATATTCTAAAATATTAAATGTCCCTGGTTATTTTCATAGTGTTATTTTTAGTTCTTTGACTTAGGCAACTGACTGAGATTAAACAAAATTTTAACGGCAGATAATGAAATACCTTTCAGAACCTGAGTATTTAAGAGACCAAGTCACAGAGGGGATACCTGGAAAAGCAGGGAGCTGAGCTGCAGTCTCCTGCGGCCCAGATTAATGCTCACTCCATTGAACAGCCTTTCCTCCTTCAGGTAAATTAACAGAACTGGTCATGTTTCTAATTAGAGGGGCATTAAATCTTTGCCTTGTGATTGCATAACCGTACATTTCACCTTCAAGGTCTTGTATATAAAAACTTGAAATAAAACCCTGCAAAAATTTGGTCTATTAAATCTATCTAGAGTCTCATTCAGATATATGTTGCAAGTGATCTCAAAAGATCGTGGCTGAGTTAAACTCATATGTAAGGGACAATTATTTTGAAATTCATCGTACTAGATAATAGCAATAAGTGTACACTATGCTAACATAGTTTTCCACAACAGGACCTTACAGATATAATGCTAATTAGTTCGTTTAATGATAACTCTGAGAAAACCAAGGCAGAGTTTGGCACTCAGTCTTAAAAGCAGGAGAACCACACAGTAAGGAGGAACATGAACGAGACTCAGAGAGCAGAAAGTTCTACTTGAACAGCTATTGCATTTAATGGAAAGACCACTGAGAAATCCTGTCTTTCTATGAACTCAAAGGGAAATTAATTTGGGGTAATGAAAACCAGATTTTTCCTTCCAGTATTGGCTGAATGATAAAAGCAATAGTTTGGGGGTGTTTGTGATGTTCTTTTAAAGACTTTCCCTCATAACAATTAGCATGATCACATATATAAGCAAGGCAGAGCTGCTCTGAACTGGGAGAATATCCCTGGAGTCAGTGTCAGTTGTATGTGTTCCATAAGAGAGGACCCACAACTCTCCTAAGCCAATAAAAAGAGTACTAAAATATGAGATTTTGAATCAAGACCTATTTTCTAAAACTGGAATCTTCTTTATCTTTTTTGAGCCCAAATATTTTCCTCTTACTTTAGGGATTTAAAACAGAAAGATTTTGGTATAAACGTGTATGTATCCATAAAGGCTATGCAAATAGGTCATTAAAACATGACATTTCATCCTGCAGTGATTTAAAGGGAATTTAAATGCAATAAATTGGAGAAAAAAAGCAAAAATAGGACACACAAACCAGAAGAACTGTTCTTCCCGTACTTTTGAAATTTCAGTATTTTTAAGATGCAATAATTTTGCGCAGAAAAATCAAGCCAATCCCACTGATATGTAAGTAATTTCTCTAAAATGCATGATAAATGAATCAAACATACAAATGTAGTGGTTTTCCTGCCAAGGTAAATTTCTCATGCTGAAACTCACTGGATATTTTCACTCTGTGGAGCCTCAGTTCTGTTTTGTCTGATGAAACAGTCGGGATTAATAAACTGAATTCCACTGCCATTAGTGAAACATATGATAGCTACCATTTATTTGTAAAGTTTGTGTACCTTCAAAAAAGTGACAAGTTTTTAATTCCTGTCCATCCAACCAGTATAACATGTCATTTTGTAATCTGTTGAGGCTAAGGATTCTCTTGTATTTTACTCTCATTTCATCTTCTCAGGTATGGATGTGTGTTTGCATGTGTCTTAAAGAAGGTCAGAATGCAAGGCTCTAGGGTGTTTCATTTTAATGAATTAGCAATTGAAGAGAAATAAAGGACCATAGTGCAGATATTCATCCAGGTGGTCCACCAGCTGAATGTCAATTGTATATACTGTGCAGTATGGATGAATTTACACGCTGCTCCTAGAGGAGGGTCGGTATTGTGAAGCATTCCTCCGAGCTGGGATGGGAATACATACCTCTGATCTGAATTAATATTTAATTCTCAAAAGTAATGTACCATGCAGTAGTGGAGGCTTCGGTTAGCGTGGTAATAAAAAGAAGCTTAATTGGAAATTCTTTTGAGAACTTGCATGTACTGTACATTATTAGCCTGGGGTAGGTCATTCTCACCTCCATTAGTTTTGTGACTGATAGAACACATACATTCTGCAATCTGGGTAAGTAGAGAATACGTGGGGTTTTTTTCCCCCTGCTATTTTCCTCAATAGCCTTCCAATATTTTCTTGCTCCAGTAAAACAGGCTGATGTAACAATTTGGTATGTATTGCTTAAAGCTACTTCCATTGTCTTTGGACAGGTTGGCTGCCAGTTCAAATGGCTTCGTCGAAACGACGTGCTTTTACCAGGCTACACTGGCTTCTTCTCTTAGCAACAAGAGGTTCTGACGTTAGCAAGCTTATTTTGGAAAGCTCTGCTCTGCTCAGTGTGGGATCAGAGCACCCCAAGGGCTTGAAGTCAAACTTTGTAACTTGTAACTTAATCAACAAGCTGCAGGAACATCCTAGAGACAAAGCAAAAAATATTTGCTTTGAAAAAGAAATAAATCTGAGAATATGGTAAATAAATGCTTGGGGTAACAATGAAGATGCCGTAGTGGCTCAAATATCCAGTTTGCTATTGATTTATACTGACACATTAAAATCAAAATAGTATTAAATAGGCTAATGACATTGGGAAGCCTTAGCTGAAATTAAGCAATTTATGTTAAAAAATCAGTAGGAAATTCTCGTAAAAATAGAATATAACAGTTGTGGAAAATTAATTGAGTTTAAAAAATAAGGAAAACCTAAAGAAAAAAGTGGAAAACCTTATCTTGCCACTTTACTGATCTCCTTTTTCCCCTTGAGAATCAAGTGAACAATGTTTTACTCGTAAAAATGTTTACAGGGTGGAGAAGGCTAGAAATGCAGATAAATATTCCTGAGAATTCTCAGCCTGGGAAAGCTCCCAAGGGCTTTCCAAGCTTGTTCTGTGGATCTCAGGCAAGTGGAGGAGAATTTAGCTATTAAAGAATAGAGGAGAGAATAAATCTTAATAATACAGTAATACTACCCATTTCAGTGTTATTTGGGTATGAATATTCACACATCTAACTTTAGGTACTTATCTCAAGTGTTTTGCTGAGCTGGAGAATGAGGACAGCCTTGAGGAGCTGAGAACAGGCCGATTGTACACGAGGGAAAACACTCATATTCTGTGTCTGAAACTGTGCTTTGTCTGCACCTCCACATTTCATAGAGATTACTCCTGTCTCAGTGTTAATAATGACTCTGACCATCAGGACAGGTGTCCCTTGGGCCAGACTTTGATCACTCTTAGAAGAGAAGTGCACTTCATTTCCCACTGACTTCAGCAGGGCTTCAGAACACTGAGCATTTTAAAGGTATCAACCCATGTAGCACTTATGTAAGAGGTGGTTCCTGGGAATTGGAAAGAAATCATCATTCTTTGGGACAAGGAGTTTGACACAATGAAATGTTGCCTCTGGTGTGCCATCAGATGTGTTTCCCTTTTATCTCCTGAGTGTGGATACATCAGCATCAGCACTAGAGGGAGAGCAGACTTGATAAACCCTTGAGGGCTCTATACTCACAGGACAAATATTGCTATGGAGGAGTGCAGTCACTGACTGCAAACAAAGCAAATTCAAGGGGAAAATCCCTCTGAGCTAACCTTTTAAAAGTAATCCTTTTAAGATTTAGTGTTACTTCTGTATTACTCTATTTCTTTTTTTAAACATGTGAGTCTGTAGTTCTGAGAAAGGTATTTTATAATAAAACACACAGGTATTTCCAGGGCTTTTAATGTGTGAGCTACTGCAAAAACCTATAGCTCCAGCTGCTGGCAGATTTTCCTGGATTTTCTCAGCCATAAGACGTAAAAGAACCCTAAAAAACCCACCCTTTTCCACATAGAAAAATAATACCTGAATAATAGTAACAAATATTCATAATTTTTCCTAAACCCACACATGTTTAGAGACCCTCCAATCCCCTTTCCAAGGCCAGCCTTGCATTGTGTAACAAATAGATACACAGGATACATTACTAACATGGCACAAATCACAGGCTAGGTGGATACTCTGAGTCACAATGCTGATATATATATATATGTATATGTATGACTTATCTAGATATCATTAAATTTCCTGATCTGTCTTTGTGCCTGACAGGTGTTAGTGGATTGTAGGTTTCAAGCTAAAAGATAAAATGAAGCTTCTAATTTAGATAGAACTCATTGGTTTTATTGTCTCTTGACAAAATAAAATTGCAAAGAAGTTGTTGTGTATGAGAAGACTGGACTGAAGCCATGTGTTCAAATGATAAACCAAACCCACAATTAAATTATGGGACTTGTTAAAGATAACAAAGGGAAGTGACAAGGAGTAAAATGCCTTCCTTGAGGAATAAGGTAGCGTATAATATAACAGGACCTTGCAACTGTCTTATTTTTAGGCCAGGTTCTGGAGTATACTACTGAGCACCCAGTGATTGCCTAGTGGATCTGACAATATGAAAGATAAGGATTTTGCTTTGCTTTCTTTTTTTCTTTTTTTTTTTTATGAAGGCAGTAATAGAACTGTTTTCATGAAACTTTACTATAAACATAAGCAAAGTAGTAGGAGCAATGTTAGAAGCAGCTCAAAATGTACCTGATCAGAAGAGGTCAATGTACAGTGAAACATCAAGCATAGTATTTGGGAGACTGAGTAAATCAATGCTTTTCTCTTCAAACTGAACATAGCCTCTAAAGCTATAAAACTCCCATGAAACCTGCTGATGAAACAGTGTCTCTAGAAACTGATGCTCATATGCAAAAAACCCCTTAAAATCTCTCCAAAATCAACCAACCAACCAAAACACCCATCCTGCCTCCCCAGATAATGCTTCTGCTTCAGGTTGTGGTTTTGTATTACCTATCTGCTGTGAATGTTCATTGATCCAGAAAAGAAACTGCAGTTGTTTCCGTCTCAGATTTCTTTTTTGTCTGGCAGCAGATGGGTCTAGACCTCTGCAGAAGCACAGCCTGGGGCAGCCAGGTGTAGTAGGACTCCGCTGTGAAGCCAAAGAGCTCACACCCTTCTGATGACTCGCATGAAAGTCAGGATAATGAGATCTAATGGAATTTTCTTTTTTTCTGATTTTGTGGAGGATTAATCCTACAATTTTCAAATATTAGCTGGATTAAAATACGTAATTAGGATTATAAATTTAGCTTGAAAGATTAGGAAATATCAGAATTACCTGTGCTTGGGTGAGTTTCATTTGACCCTATCAGGCACTTGTGGTATGACTTCGTTTTTAATTACAGGATCACACGCTATTTTTCAACAGTAACCCTACCTCATTTAGTTAATAGGTCATCTCTGTTCCAAGAATGGTCTCAACTTGTATAGTTAAAGATGCTCATACCTTACACCTGGAACCACAGTTCCTCATACCTTAGTTCCCCACATGTAAATTAGGTATAATAATAGTATGCTGCCTCACTGGTATATTGTGAAAATAACTTAATTGGTGTTTGTGCATCACTTGGTGACTACAGCAGGCTACAGGAAAGCCCAGGAGGAAAATAATAATTTTGTATCTAGAGAAAACCTTGAGTCACGTGCGTTATACAGGGTGTGGGACATATTTTGGACGATGACTAACAAACAAGATGTGGAAAGAGAACAGATCAGCAGTGGCATCAGATATCACATGTTGGCTGCACTTGATTTTAGCAGGTTAAGTGCATCCTGGCTCATCTTCTTGAAAGGTTAAGGAGAGGAAGGAGCAGGAGCTCCTAACACAGTTCAGTCTGCACATTGAAAAGGATATTTACTGGTGGGAAAAGAAAAGAGTATGTGGCCAGGGAAATAGAAACTGCAGTGTAATCCAAGGGTTTCACAGGATACATTACTTTGCTGCTCTCTAACTTTTGAGTGCTACAGATTATAAACTAACCACACTCCTCTGAACATATATATCCAGCTTTTTATGTGTGTACTTAGACTCCATCTACTCAAAGAAATGTCCTAACTGCTCTAGCTTCTTCTCTGACAGTCCTTAAATAAACATTCATTAAATTCAAACCTCATTCCACAAAAAACACCGATAACCAAAAGCATTCAAGATCTGTATCATAATCCGTCCCTGCTAACGGAAAACTATCTGGTCTTGCAGCAGACCTCGTAGTTTCTCAGCTAAGTCTTTAGTCGATCATGCTGATGAGATGGCTGATGAAAGAAAAGCTCTGCAAAAATGAAAAGCCCTACAAAAGATTAGGCTGTCAAACTGAGACATCTTTGTGATCATAACTGGCAGAATGACTTCAGATGAGTCTCATTTTTAGGGAGTTCAGGACTGTAGAAGGCAAAACAAATCCCTAAATATCCACTTGTTTTTTTCAGAAAGCCAGAGGCAAAGCCAAGTGCTGTATCAAAAATAACAGCCTAAAATTCTCGTCGTAAAATACGACAAGGAAAGCAGCTAAATTTTGCACCACTTTTCGATGTCAGTTTAGGTATCAGTTGGAGAGAAAACTTTTAGGTATCAGTTGAAGAGGAAATCTAGCCCAACAGTCCAAATGTAATTCTATAGAACAAATTACAGTTCTCAATCTAGAAATGTAAAATATATATAAAATTACAGCCGTAAAATCTCTATTGTAAGGAAACTGACCAAACCTTATTGATATTTTGGTAAAGATAACATACTTCTGCAGCTGCTACATAATTTGATAGTAATTGGAAATTAGAACAAAGAAAAATCACTGCAAATATCAACAACTTTGTAAAAAAATGTAGGGTCATTGGATGAAAACAAGCTGAAAGAGAGAGAAAAAAGCCTCGATATGTTTAAAGCATTATCAATTTCATCTTGGTTCTGTCTGTGTTTTTATGTAACCCTTATTTAACTACATTTAATCCTATTAATGCTTAAAATTCCTAAGATGACAATCTAAAAGGTAAGAGCCTTGTTTCATCCCTTCATTATATTCTTATCCAACTATGTAGTGAATCCTATACTCTGCATGTTTCTTACACAGAATCACAGCTAAAAGGCTACTTAGAAATGAAAATCTTAGATGACCTTTGCTGTCTACTATTAAAGGTGCTTTTATAATTATTTGTAGCAACTCTGTCATTCCATGAGCATTAGTTATGGTGCTTCAAGCTGCTGGAGTAGATTCAGGGTACAGTATTTTTTCCTTACGGGTTACAGTAACCAGTACCATAGCCTACATCAACTCCATCAAGCTCCTTTGTTGTCAAATGAGCAAATTCCATATTTCACAACTGTATATGACAAGAATGATCAACTCCCGCTTGACCCTGAACTTGTGCAGGATCTGCTGCTCCAGCTGGATCTCTACAAACCTATGGGGCCTGATGGGATTAATCCAAGAATCCTCAAAGAGCTGGCTGATGTCATCACAAAACCTTTCCTGAAGATTTTTGAATGGTCTTGGTAATCCAGAGAGGTCTCAGCTCAGATGATCCTGGAAATTACAGGCCTGTCAGTGTCACTTTAGTACTTTCAGTAAAAGCATGGAAAAGATTACTCTGGGAAATATTGAAAAACAGCTGGAGGACAACACAGCCATCAGTCACAGCCAACAGGGATTCATGAGAGGAAAGTCCCGCTTGTCCAACCTGATTTCCTTCTACGACAGGGAAGGAAAGGGTTTCCTTCTAACCCACCTGGCTGATCAAGGGAAGCCAGTAGATGTAATCTTTTTGGACTTCAGCAAAGCTTTTGGTACCATCTCTCACAACCTGTTTCTAGACTCAATGATCCTGATGGGTCCCTTCCAACTCAGCATTTTCTATGATTCTATGAACCCATGTGAAGGGAAGGACTTACCAGAATTGGAATGAAATGCTCTCAAAAGCTCACCCAAAGCAGGGAGGTTGGATTGGCCTTTCACATGGCTGGTTAAGAAGCAGCCTCAGCTTGTTAGTTCTGCTGGGTATATCAAATGTGTTTCTGTGTCTTTCCTGACAATTTGGGAGTGTTTCTAGTTCTCGACAGTAAAAAGCTTAACAGAAGGGAGCATTTGTAATATGATACTGTGCTCCTCTACCTCTGATAACATTTTCCTCTCTGTTGCCAAAAGGATTGTTTTGAAAGTGAATTTTTGAAGTGAATAAAAGTGACATTCTCCAAAAACGCCCGATGCAAAAAATGCTTTTAAAATATATAATGAGAAAAATGTTAATGTAACAAAACAACCACATTTAGCAGATATAGGCAAAATTTTATGACCCTTTTTTTTTTTAAATGTGTTTCTATTCTCAGAAAATATTTTGAGGAAGTATTCTAGTGAAGATTTTCCAGAAGCAAAACATTTAATTCAAAACTGTAGAAATATTTTGCAGATGTACTCATAAAGTTTCTATTTCTGGCTGCGTGAAACCAAGTTTTTTTGTTTAAAAATAAATTTTCTTGTGCAACAATGGACTGATATCATTAGGCCATTTCTATCAAAAAGTTAATTAAAATACTGGGGTAGAGTGTTGACATGGAGCTAAGAAACATTTTTTAAAACCCTACCGCCTCCTACAAGTCAAACAAACAACACAAAGCTGATGGAACAGTATTGGTTGAAAGAGCAAACCAAAATAAAAATAAATATTTTCAGATAGCCCAGATTTTATTTTGTCCTGAATTCTTTTAAAACAGTTTTCAAAAAAGAACTGAAATAACAAAAATAAAGTGCAGAAACTACAAGTAAAATGTTTCAGCTTCTCACAATTACCCACTACTTCTGTTGCAGTCTCAAATCTGTGAATAATCATTTCAATCAGTCCAAATCCATCCTTCTGGGTTTTTTCTGTTTTTTCTTTTCTTTTTTTTTTTTTTAAAAAATTAAATGAAATATTTGTAACAAAGCATAGAGTTTCAAACACTGTTCCCATTCATGCACAGATGACTCTTAAATTCTTCCCCAGTTGTGTGGTCAGTGAGGATTCAGGCTGTGCATGCTGGCCCCCTGCACTTATGGTTCCGAAGTAAGTGAAGCAGCAAGTCTCTACTCCAAAACTGTGTTGACAGCACGTGCTGAAAGAGGATTCATTTTGGTGTGTGATGTCAGAGTGGTTCAAAAGGCCAAGCGGCTGTCAGACATCCAGGAAGAGGAAGATCCAGTAAAAGACCTGGTATCTGATGAAAATCACCATCATGTATTTTTCAGGGGAATTTGGGGCTGCTGACTATGGAAGGGTTTTTTTGCTACAGTGGTTTCTCATTTTGAGGAACTTGGTCACACAGAAATGGGGAAATGGCTGTTCAGTACAATAGCAAGGCCCTGCTCCCGGGTAGCTGTGGTAGAATCTGCCCAGCTGGAGAACACTGAGTAACAGTCTGTAAAGATAACGGAGAGCAAAGATGAACCCTCTGACCCCATTAGGGCCTTTCCATTCCTCGCACCAGGGTACTTACCGGCCAGCACACCCCTTTTGCTGAGAACCAAGACTGAACTCTTATTTTGCTCTTTCAGCTGGCATGGACACACTTCCTTGGAATAATTTAAGCCACTGAATACCAAGTGTATCATCTGGCTGGATATTTCATTATAGCCCCACCCAAGTTACACAACTCTGAACATAACCTTTTGTTTTGTAAGGAGAGCTACCACCAACTGAATTGCCTGGAGTTTCACAACAAGGACTTTATATTTGCCCCATAATCTATCCTGGATAATCAGGAACTCCAGTCTTGTCATAGTAAATCTGGCAATGTTTCTGTCCCATCAAACCCTGTTACAGGCTAACCAAATCAATATACCGTTTTTCTTAATAATTTTGGAGAGCATGGGAGTTTTGACTTGCCTTTATGGTCTTGAAATCAATGTAACACCTGTTCCTTAAAATCATGTTTATTTCTTTTGTAGTCTAATTGCAAGTTTGTCCTGCATCAGCAGGGAATTTGTAAAGGAAAAACTGCCTTTTTTTCTTCCTTTTGGAGAACAATTGCTACTGTCCCCAGATGAAAATGAGTTTCTCCAGGGAATTAATTATCAAAATAATCTGCAATATCAATCCTTGATTCACTGGTGCTGCACAACTGTTAGGGAGAGGTATCAGCTGATGTAAGTGTATGTTTTTTTTGTTTGTTCAGCCAAGAGTTTGAGGCAATTCTAAAGTATAGATTATGTCTTTATTTTGGTAAAAAAGTAAAATAGGGCTTTGTCTGCAAATACAGCAGTAGGCAAAGTGAGAAAGGAGTTTTGTGTGGTAGGTGGTGTGGTGGTGGTGATGTGCACTGAAAGGAATAGCACCATAAAGGGCTGAGACTGGGAAAGTTCTCTGAACTAGATGGCATAATGTAAAAATTGTGTAATAGTAGAGAAATACTAAAATATTAATGAAGACTGTCTGAAAGCTACCAATCTTTTTAAGACATAGTTACTGCTTTTGTTTTGATACCAGAATGTAAGTCTGCAGAGAGTGGCTAATTAAGGCAGTAGCATCCTTCTTGCTGCCAATTAAGTATTTCGTCCATGAGACATCAAGACTTTAATATACGGAGTTTCAAGTAAAAAATAATAATTCCAGAATTTAGTAAAGGTCTTGGAGAAACAAAACAAAAGCCATCTACTCTGTTATGCTCTTTCTCTCAGTAGTTAGTGCTGGATATTTCATGAGAAGACCAAAAAAAGAGAAAAGCTATTCCTCCCAACACATAAATAGAATAATAATCTCTTTATTTTTATATTGTAGGGGTTTACTTAAAATCCAATGATTCAGGTCAACATGATAGAGACAGTGGCATGAGTAAAATGAAAATAGATTTGAATCTGCTGTTTGATATCCAGTCAACAAATGTGACAAAACTATTTGTGAGTCAGAAGTTGTGTCAGCAAGCCAAATAGTTGAGACATCTTTCTCCCGATTGATTACAGGAGAGGTATTTGCTGTTCTGGTAACTAGAGTACAACATTAGCATATTGGGCAGCAGATTTAACACAAACAAAAGAAGTAGTTTTTCTTTCGACAGATAATTAACTGGTAGAACTTAGTGCCACAGGATGTTGTGGAGTCCAGAAACAGCTTAAAAAGAGTTAGAAAATTTTGCTAAGCATAGATCCTCATCTACTATTTAATAACATAGTGCACTCACACACTCAGAAATACCTCGAACAACTGGCTGCTGAAAAATTGTGCAGAAAGTGGCAAAGTGTCAGACTATACTTTCTGTGGCTTAATATCTTCAATCATGTGGCATCTGCTTCTGTTCATTGGCGGAAAAAAGATTCTGGGCTAGATGGACTTTTGGTCTGACACAGTGTGGTGAATAATTCTTGTGCTCCTGTTAAGGAGTGAGAGTACAGAGGTGAAAAAGCCCATCTGACAGCAATATTTTTTGGCCCAAGCTTATCGAACTTAAAAGTCCCCGAGTCATGAGCTGCAGTATCTTGTCAGCCTTCTTGGTGTTGGATTTAGGAGGATTTGATGTCTTCCTACCTCTAACAGCAGCTTGATGAGTGATGATGTTTTTTTATCTTTGTATCTCAGCTTCTCTGTGTCTTATGTGGAAAGAGAATGCTGACCTGCAATTAGAGATCTTCTTGTTAAAAGCACCCGCAACCCCCACAACCCTCATTTGCGTTATTACATTAGTGTTAACTCTTTGCTGTAAAGTATTTAACTTTTGGTAAAATTCATGCTTGTCTACAAAACTTTAGTTTATTTTGAGCTTTAAGCTCACCATGAATTCACAAATACTTTATTTTAGTGCCCACACTGAATTGCTGGAATCACATCTGTAGAAATGTGGAGCATAAAGGCACCCGAGCATCTCTATTTTCTGTAATCTGGTTGAGTTTTGCCTTACATCTAATATGCAAGTTTCCTTGCCGCTTTTAGGAAGCGCGTTACCTCCATCACGACGTGACCTCACTGTGCCTGGAACAATCGGCGCTGTGGCTGAAATCCCCGCTCGCTCTGTGAAGGTCGGAGCAGCAGCACCCTCTGCTGGGGCCGGGATCTGGGTCTTGGGACAGAGCAAGGAAAACCTTGGGCGGGGACTTTCTCCTTAAAGGTGGGCACTTTCACTTCCGTGCATTCCTCCTCTCTGTCTGTCTGTTATAGAAATAGGGAATTCTGCATCCTTTTCCATCACTTAAAATAGAGCTGGAGTAGTGTGTGCCTAGTTGGGCTTCACGGGCTTCTTCTGGGTCACATCCCTGCCGCACACTCGAAGGTTTTTCTGCTGTTCTGTAGGAAGACTCAGCGAAAGAAGCAACGAACATCAAAGAAATAAGCAGTATAAGACTGAATTAGAGAGTGCCGCTATCTTTTTCTAAGCATCTTTTGGAAATTATATGAGCACCTTTTCCCACATTAAAAGAAAATCAAGCAGGATAGAAATGAGTCCGAGAGGTTATTTGTATAATACCAAACACTTCAGATTTGCATGGAGGTTTATAAAAATGAATATGGACCCATCTGAAGCAGAGATAAAGCTCTTCAGAATCCTAAAAAAATTGTTTAATTAAAAATGTGAATTGAAAAGACAAATTGAGCCTTGCAAGTGCCATGATTTTTAGCAATTGCAGAGGCTAAAACAGCGAAGTGTGGTGTAACTTAGGATATCAGAAACCCAGTTCTATTGCAAGCACACTTTGGGTTTTTTTAGTATCAGAGAAAGACAGCCATCTCCATGGTAAGAGCCCCAAGAAGGGCTCAAAGACTAGTGCCACCTCAGGATGGTTTCTTTACTAGTGTGGTAGAGCAGTTTGTTTTGCAGGAAGAGCAAGTGTCAACCACGACAGCCTGGAGAGGGGAGGGGAGGAGAGAATCAAGATTAAAGACTTAATAATGGGTTTTCTCAGTCTTGGCAGAGATGCTCCTCGTGTGGTGTCCAGAGGCCCGACCTGCAGCTGGGATGAGGAATGAAGATAAACGGTGTGGCTGAAGAGGAAAGTATTAAATGGCAAAGGAGTGGGAAATTGCTATGTGAAAAGTGATGGATCAGTGCCTTAAAATGGCTTTTAAGCAGCCTTTATTTGTGACAAAGTACCAGATATAAGTGATGAACTGAGATGTTGCCAAAAACCTTTTTTTCCTGGGACTGACAGAGATGCTGAGTCCCCATGCATTCTAGCGGCTTTGGTAGGACCTCTGAGTCTTCAGTATCTGAAAATCAGTTAAAAACCATGTTCTTAGTCCCAAAATACCTCGAGAAGAGGAAATTAGGTTCTGTAAAACTGAAGAGTCACAAAAAAGTGATAAGTATAGCTTTTTAAAATCTGACTCCAAGAAATTATGTTTAGACTAGGCATGAATATAATTTACTAGCATTATGGAAAAGAAAAAAAAAACCAAAGACGTCACATATGAGTCAGAATTGTGAGTCTGACATGAACAGGAGGAGCTAGACAAGCGTTGGAGGAGGAAAGTCTAAGTGTTGCAAAAATTCTTCAAGGGTCAGACATGGTTTGGTTCTAGAACTACACATACTGTTGTGTGAAGGCAAGAAAAAAATACATCTAGAAGAGCAAGCTAAGTAGAAACACAGGTATTGAATAAAGTTCACAAAATACCACAAAAAATTCAAAAGAATTCACACTTGGGATTATTACAGCCTATCCATAACAAAAAAAAAAAAAAAAAAATCAAAACAAAACACAACAACCAATCAACCAAAAAAAAAACCAACCCCAAAACAAAGCAACAAAAAATCCCAACCAACCAACCAACTAAAAATCCTACTACGTTATAAAAAACTGTAAATGTTTGCAGAATTTAGGGTAGTGGAGAAGAAAAAAAATTAACAGGATTATCTAAATAATGTTTTTAGCATTTTTGTTTACTGAAATCTCTCTTGGAGTACATTTGTTCTTTCAGTTTCTTCTGGAAAGTGATTTCCAGATAATTACACTAGTCTGATTTCCAGAAAGACCTTTTGGACTGCCAGTAACATGGCTGTTAGAGTTGGATTGGAATGTTCTGTCTAAATGCAGTTTCTGAAAAAAATGCATTGAAAGGAAAGGAAAAGGTATTTCCAGTTCTGATAGCTGTTTTATTCTAAACCCATTACAAAACTTTCTGCATGTAGCCCACAAATTATGATACAACACCTGAGGGAGCTGTATCTGGAATGCTTCATTTACCTTTGGAAGGACATTCCAAAGCTGAGAAGGAGAGAACTTCAACCAGGGACACCTTTTTCATCTTGATTATGTGTTTAATAGAAAAGCCCAAAAATGTCACGGTGTTTCATAGAAGAGGTGGCTGTTTATTTATCTCCACTAAGCTGTAGATCATTTATCATGAGGCATAAATTTTGTTTGTCTCTCTCTTTTTCATAAACATGAGCTTCGAAGATTCAGAATTATGCATCATTTTCAGACTCACTGTGTCCAGTGACTTGGCAATAAAAATTTTGCCATTTCTTTCTACATAGTGCTTTATTTTTTTTAGCAGATGAGAGCAGAAGAGAGCATCCTGACACAGCACACAGCTGCACAGCTCTGTAAACTGCCCCTGCTGCTGGGAGAGCTGTGACTCGCCAGAGTTTCCGTATGTCTGGGTCATCCAAGAGAGAAATGCTCTGGGTATTTCAGGCATGAACTCCTAAACCTCTTACCATTCTTGAAGCAATTCTCCAGCTTAGACACCACAGCGCTGTTGTCAATGGGACTGGTGTAAGTGAAAGGTAAATACATCCTGGAAAGAGCAACTTTAGTGGGCTAGCAGCATAATCCACAGGGTAGGTCGCATCAGAAGCTGGAAGCAAACAGAGATGTTAATTTAAACAGATTTGTTTATGCTGAGTGCTCTGGGGGCCCCTGGCCATAATATAAAGTGTCTAAGTGCCATCCCCAGCCTTTTAGCAGTTGCAATGGCAAGGCCAAATGGATCCCTCTAAAGCAGTTGTCGTATGTCCCGTCCTGCCCCCAACACTATTGCTGTTTCAAAGGTTTTGCCACTTGAGCCTACTGTGTCTATTTTTGCCACCATGGATTATTATCTAGTATGAAAGCTTAATACTATTGACTCACAAGGCCTTCTGCTGGAAGAAGTATCAGGGGCATGGAATTTTTCTCCCTGGATAGTCACATAAAAGCCGGTAAGTGACAAAATAATTTAGTCACTCTTATGCTGAAGGGACATAACTTTTTGTGTCTGAAAGCATCAGGACTGTTCATCTACAGAGCACAGGGAAGGGCATGAGGAAGCTTTCAAGGAAACCTTCAGATATTCTCTAAGAAAGATACGAAGGACCAAAGAGTTTGAATCTCTTAAATTTTCCTGTGTCAGGGAATTTTCCCTGCTAGTCAAGAAACTTGTGATTCCTGTACCATTGTCAGGACTCCTCCCAGCCCATACCAGCCTCTCAAGGTAAGCATCTTATGGAGAGAAGAGAAGCAGCTCCTTCTAATGCCATTGCTCAAACAACAAGCACTTTCATTAATGCAGATTTACAGGAATGAGCTATGAGCAAGAAACAGAAATTAGTTAAGGTGAGTAACAAGTATGTGGAGCTTGTGGACTACCCAGCTGATGCACAACCAGATTCTAAGACTGAAATAAAAGGTCATGGGCATCAGCAAGCTCTGTGGCCTGGGTCTTAAGAGATTTAGAGCTTGAACATCTGTCTGTGCTCTCTGTCCATCTTGTGCCATCATGAATTATGTTCAGTTGTGAAGAAAGGAGGGTTTGTGTGCCTTTACCAATCCATCATTGTTTATTTGATCTGGTGAGCGGGGGTGGGAAACCCTACTGTTTGTAGAGAAGAGCTCTTACCTGAGGTTATTGCCACTCTGAGCCTATGCCAAGCCTGTTAGAGTGGCACAGACATTGGCCCCTTTCTTCCCCTATATCACTTTTGCTGTTTTTTGGCTAGACTTCAAAAAGAAAAAGACAGAGCAAAATGTTTGCCCAAGAGGTGTGACTTGAAGGGAGAAGATAATATTAATTATCTTGAGTAGTATTGTGAGTTTCCTAAGGGAGGGTGTAGAAACGTTAGCAGGGAGCTGCACGCTCCTAGAAGAGACTTGTACAGTGTAGCTTGTTCAGAGACAAGGAAAACAGGCTCCAATTACTGGCTACAGGTTAAAACCCCACTTTGCCCAGGGAGAAATGCACCTCTGCCAGAAATAAAACATAATTAGTAATTCTTTGATTGTTTTAAACACTTTCACACAGAGTTGTGGCCTGTTTTCACCCCTCTGTCCTGAGCAATGTGAACTGATGATGACAATGTCGAGGTCTCTTTAAACAAAAAGCACTGTTTAACAGGTCATCCAGGAAACCTGAATTCAAGTTCCTCACTTTTGCAGGCACATTGAAAATATCCATGGCTGTTTGATCTGCAGGATTAATTTTGACACCGTGCCTCAAAGAACTGCATTCTTGGTGAAAGCAAAAGGCAAATCTATGCTGAAAAAAAACCCAAACCATTTCCTGGTTAAAAAGGAAAACTGCTGGTGTCGTGGACTATCCTGATGCCTATAGAATTGGATAGTTGATTTCTCTTTCAGATTTTTTCTTTATACTGCCCAGAATTCACAGAATTCTCTTTCTGAACATTATGAAGATTTCTCCATTTTATGTTGACAACCATCGTTTTAGTAAGGTTTATTTGCAAACATTTAGTTACTTCTGGGAGGGCTGAGTTTGCTAGGCATGTAGGGGATGTTAGTCTGCTGCACAGTCCTTCATCTGTGCTGTTTTATCTAATGTGCCCTCTCCTTCTTGTGTTGTTCCTGTTAGACACAGACTTTATTCACCCTGTTACTGCTTACACCCATGTTGAGCATGATCTTCCTGAATCAATCCTCGCTGCGGTTCGTAAATATCAGTTCTGATTTCTTACAATCCTACCAGTGTCCAAATAGTTCTAACTTTAGCTTTGCTTATCCATGGACACAAGGAATCTGCTTTTATCTATGAAGGCTTTAGATTAAGTTCCATTATTGCTTGTAACTCATCGGCTACGTCATAAAAGAGATCTCAAAAAAGCTTAGTGTTTGCGTTCTTTGGTATTTCTAGACCCACTTGCTGGTCAGACCCACACTTGCTCATCTGTGTACAGCCTCTGATACTTCCTTTTTTTCTCTCTTTTAGAGGAAGCTGCTTACTCTGGATTATTTTAAGTGCTTCTTGGTCTTGCCTTTTGCTGCTCTGCCGGTCTGATTTGCCTGGGTGGCTGACACTAACCCTTCATTCAGCTTAGTGCTGTGCTGCTGCTGGTCCTGGGAAGATACGACGTAGTGGCCAAACATCACCAGGTACGCAGTGTCCCATTGTACCAATCATCTTTTGTCTGTTTATAAAGGTGACCCTGTGCTCCTGGATGAGAAGCAAAGGAAGGTTCTCACTAAAAGAAAGATGCCTTATTTACAATACGGTGACATTATCATGTTGCTTAATTATTTTGGTTCTATTGCAGCACTGGCAGATATCCTGTTACCTGAGCAGAGTGTATTGCAATACTGTATTTTTCAAAATTTGTGTTTTGTTTCCATCTGTCACCTAACTGTCCTTCAGAAAACCTGCCTAGTGCACGAGCAGTGTATTGTAAAGTGCTAATTTACTATCGTCATACAGTTCCTCTCCTTAAACATTTTCCAGTGTTTAGCTCTTACTTCAGAGTTTCAGGAAGCAGAACAATGAGTCTGTTAGATTCTGTTTTGGTTTTCGTTTTGGTTTAAATTGCACTTGGCTTGGTTCTCTTGGCTTGGTTTAGAAATGCCTTTTTTCTCAAAATCTCATGGGGTGGAACTTACCTAGTCAGATGCAAATGTCTTGCATGTAGACTTGTGTGTCTGAGCAACTCACCCAAGATTCCTTTAATGTCTGTTTAAGAAAAAATCACTTTCAGGGTGCTCTTTGTCTCATCTCATCTCAGCATGCATTTAAAACAGCTCAGAAAAATTGCCCTCTTAAAGTGATATTTCTCCCATGCTGACATCTGAAATTAGGTAGAATAAAATTTGCTCATGATGTCCCACCTTGAATCTATTAGAATGACTTCTGCCTTTCCTTTAAGCAAAATCTCCTCTTTCCCAGACTGCTGTAGTAGTGAATAGTCTCTTGTGTCATGTGCTTCTCGTGATTAGATTAACCAGGGAACATCAATTATTTTAATGTCTTCAGAAACCTGCACTGTCCAATATGTCATTAGATTTTGGGAGGCCTTCCACAGGCAGTGCAAAGGGGGTTTTGTGTCTCATCAGACAGCACCAGTAGTTCCAAAGATCTGTGTGTTGTACTTAAGCGGCTGCATTCAGCAGTGGCTCTTACCAGCTGTGTATGATCAGACATAACAACCACAGGTGGCCTGGTGGCACTGTGCAGCTCCAAAAGCAGTCTCTGGTAATGCCTTTTGAATGCATAAACACAATCCATTTCTCATGGTTGTCCTTAGAAGTCCTGTCACATTTTGGGTTTGCATTATTGCTGCTCTTAAGCTGCTTTTACTCATTTCCAGTTCAGCACTTCCATAAAGTTGCAGTACTTTAGAATTGATGTGCTGCTTATGGTTTTTTTTCCCTTTCAAAACCCTGTCCCTGGATGTCTCTATGTTGATCACCACTATGATGCAGGTATTACGAAGTAAATAGATCAGAAATAGACTTCTTGTAAAAGAAATTAGTTTATTTGTTTTTACTTGTGTATATGTGTGTGTGTATTAGACGTATGTCTGTGGGTTTTTCTGTTTGCTTGGGGTTTTTTTTAAAGGCCATTCAGCTCCCTTATGCCCCTTCAAAGTTCTAATAATTCATATTTTCTTCTTAGTTTGAGTTTCATACAAGTTGCATGTTGCAAATAAAACTTCTGGACCTTCTGCCTGGATAGAGCCGCATCAGTTTGTGTGACAGGATGTCTTTATCCTTTGGCAAAGAAAATGAAGTGACTCATTAATGTACTAGTGCAGCCTTTCACTGGGGCTACTGCATGCACATCTTACAGAAAGCCTGACTGCTCTGTAATAGCTGGAAGGTCATACAGTAATCTCTATCCAGTTATACTTTAATAACAAATAAAAGGTAGCTCTTTCTAACCCTCTTCTATAGAAAAGATACAGGCGCATTTCTGAAAAGGTAGATATTATGCCTTTTTTAGGAACAGAGGAAGTAAGAGAGAGAAAAGTGATGGACATTGTTTAAGATCAGTCAGGGAGGGATGAGGGGTAGAGCTGGGAACCGAGTTGTGAGTCTTGGTCCAATGATTTATCTATTGGACCTCACTGCCTCCACAATATTTCATTAAAATTTATAAGGTGCTGGTGCTCAGTCATGGCGCAGGCAAATATCACAGTTTAAAGTCCATTGTGTTCAATAGAACCACCAAAGCAATTCTGAACAGCTCATAGAAGGGTAGATAGGTTGTTTCAAGCTTGTTTGCCTTATCATAAAAAGTATGCATCAATTCATTAGGAGCAATTACCGTGTTGAAAGAAATGGTCTCCCTCTTTCATTCTTACTTCCTAATTTTTTTAGAGGACATGTTTGTTTCAGCAGCTGTTTAACTTCAGCAGTGATAGGCAGATTATTGCCTGTCAGTTTTTGTTTAGGTTACGCAGACTGCACTGTGTTTTCCTCAGCTATCCTAACCTCACAGCTGGTAACACACCATACATCAGATGCATTATTGCAAACACCCCGTTTCCCTTTCTAAGTCTTCTCAAGAGTAGATATTGACCTTGTCTTTGTTAACAAACCAGCCCAGCAAGATGAGTTATGCGCCTATTGTTCTCTCCTGTCAGATAGGGAATAGTGTTATCTGATATCCATCCCAGTGATTTTCCCTGTGGCTGCCCAGAGCGCATATTTTCCCAAGCAGGCTTTTACCATATTGAAGGGAGCAGATTTTGGTAGTGATTCATGCTATCTTTCTGTTCCCACAACACAGGACAAGTAGGTTGACTAGGAAGCCTGACTCAGCAGGTGCAAAGCCATTATTCATTGTGGCAAAGAGGAGGACGAGAAATGCCACAGAATGTGGTATATGGAAATACAGAATAATGATAAAATAAACAAATAATAACTCATATGGTTCGAAAACTGACCACTGTATGAGCTACCTACACCAGATGGTAGAGTGAGCTCCTTACACACCGGGGTAGGTAAGTCCTAGGCAGTGATGAACGTAATACATATAGAATGACTACTAAAATTCTTGCTTCGGGTTTGTAAAAATATGAGATGCAAAAGATGAGGAAGAGATCAGTTCTATGCAGTAAGTTTACTTCTGTAACCATGGACATAATAAATTGAGGGACAGAATGTTAGTTAGACTATAATATGTTCACACTACTGCTAATAAAGTAAATTTGAATATTATGCCACTATGCTTCATCTCCATCTGAGACTGTCACTAGGACAAATTAATTTTACTGTGTGATGCTACTTTTAGGGACATTTTAACATGAAATATTCTCTGAAGAATTGTTTGGATAAATTGAGTGCATATGAAGACATCTTCCTCCATGGCAGGACAGAGTGAGTTACTGTTGGAGGAAAAAGGAAGAGACTGTAATAGGGTGCGGTGTCACTGAAGATTTCTGTGTTGGCAAGGGAACTGCTTGCATTAGTGTTACATCCAGAGTGAAAAACCTCTCTCTTTTGAAGCAGCTTAGCAGAAGCCAGGCTGAGGGCAGCACGAAGCACTGAGTGCATGCGAGAGACACAAGCATTTGTTTCCCATAAAGCACCTGCTTATACACCCAGGGGGCAGATGGAGGCTGTTACAACTCTTCTTCCCAGCTTCCAGAAGCAGCAAGAGCAGTTCAGTGACTCAATGCATTGCAAGGTTCACCTTTAAGTTTCTACTCCTTTTATGCAATCTGCTGATGTCTTAATGAAGGAATTGAAGACAATGAGACATCCCTGCGTGGCTCACTGGAAAGCTGGATCAAAACACCTTTCTCATTCTTCTTGAAGTAGCTTGGATTCTTGCCTCTCAGGGGAGCTTACGTTCTGCATGCTCCTTCGTGGCATGACAGAAAATGCTGCACTGAAGCAGTGGATCAGAGATTAATATTTAAAAATTATTATTATTTTTAGCAGAAAAAGCCAAATGACTTGAGACATCTGAGACTGAGCTAACCATGGCTGAATAAGATGGAAATGCTCAGGAGTGTGCAGATTTAATGAATTGCATCATGAGGAAGCCAGCAAGGGTCAGACTTCACCAACTATGAAGTCTTTACCATTTATTGCTGGCTGTACACTGAACATTGCCTCCACAATGATGATATCGCTTCTGTAAGGAATGTGCAGCCATTTCTGATCTGCTCCTCTGCCTCATCCCATTTTTCTTTCTTAAGGGAATAGAGTGATAATTTGAGGGAATTAGGTATACTGATTATTTTACTGCTACTGATGATTTTACTGTCAAAAGTGAATGTTATTCTATTTTCTCAGACTTACAACTCCTAGTTAAATTTAGAGCTAATAATTATCATCACTCTTTGCCAGATACCACAGGCTGTTACAATAAAGAAACAAATGAAACTCCCAGTCAGAAGAGTGACCTTCTTATATAAGCCACGGGAACTTAATAATTCTTTTCACCCTGAATGAGCAAACAATAAAATAATTATTATAGTAAAATAATGAAGTTAGAGAAGATAATTTTCTGATACTCAGCCCAAGGTCCTCAGGGTGTATCTGCATTGAAGCACAGGGGAAGGAAAAATACTTTCTGCCTCTGGAAAGAGGTAGAGAAAGAGACTTTCGAGGAATAGGAGAGTGGGAACGAAAAGGAGCCAAAGAGACTAGGGAAGAGGAGAAAAAGTCTTCACAGACAGAGTATGTAAGGAAAGATCTGTAATTTCTAATCAAAGAATTTGCAGGAGACTGTATAATTCATACCCCTATAATGTGGGCATGAATGCTTACAGTCCAGCTAATGCTAAAATGAGAGAAAAATGCACACGGTGCTATGACAGTGTACTTGATGGCTATGATTTTTAAGGTGAACTTCCTTAGAAAACAGCACAGTTTACCCTGATAAAGAAAAATCCATTTAGAAAATTCGAACATTATGTTTTGCAACATTACAGTTTTGAAAAACTGGAGACTAGCAGAATTTTTTTTATTCTTTGAATGTGTTTGAACTGTTTTTTGTTATTACACATGCCAATAATTCTGCCTTGGGAATTTTTCTTGTTATCTTGCGCACTTCTCATAAAGAATAATTTGCGCTCACTTTTCAGATTAAGCAGCTTCACAATTAGAAGGGGACATATGAAATTTGGAGTTGGGGATTAGTTTGTGAAGTGATTAGGCAAAGGGTCGTGATTTGATAATGTTGCATTGCAGTCTTTCCTGAAAATAGGTGCAGAATACGTATTTTCATTTGGAAGCCCTGCAAATGTAACCTTGTCCACCAGAGGTCATCAAAGACTAAGAAATGGCTTTTAAAAAGAACGTCTGCTTCAACCTGAAATAGCCCTCAGAATCTTAGGGTTTCTTTTTTCCCTCAGTTTCTGCAAGTTTATTGTTACAAACACCAAATAGTGCCTGATAATATCTCAGGGCTAGAATTAAGCTGGGCAAAGCTGCTCCTTTTCTTGACTATATCCTGCGATCAAACGACTCGGCTCCACACGCTGAAAGCTGCAGTCAGTCTCTTCGATCTTTCTCGAGTGTGTGATAATGTAAGGAGATTTGATTCATGCAGTAGTTGCTTGCTCTGTCTGATCAGATTACTTTCAGGAAATACTGTTCCCTGCAGGAGGCGCATACTGCGTGTGATTTACAGCGGGGCCTGGCAGCTGCGCCCAGGTGTGCGCTCCCGTGGGTTCGGCTCTCACGCAGGGCACAGCTGGCACCTGCCAGGCAGCCCAGGGAGCCCCTTCTCGCCCACAGAAACTCTGATCGTACTGATACGAGCCGGGAACCATAAGGGGCTTTATTGAACTGTATTTTTGCAACAGCTACCTTCTGTTTCCAAACCAACAGAAGAGGGGCTGCGAAGAGACCTGTCAGACAGTTCTCTTTCTGTCTTTTATGGCTGCCTTTCCTCTATAGGAGAGACAATTGCACTAAGCAGTAACGAGAAACAAGAATTTAGGTGACTAGTTTTTTTGTGGTTTTAATGGTGTTCAAACAAAAATGTGTATGACTGTCATTTTCATACCCTCTGCATGAATAGAGGCTGTAATACCATTATCAGGGAAATTTTTTAGTACATTTTACTTAAATGTCTCACTTCCTGAAGTTTTCTAACACATTTTTCTCATGAAAAACACATTTGTACTTGTAAGAGATCTTATACGGGACAAAAATATTGATTATTCAGGCTAGAGACTAGGAAAACTAGAAGAAAACTTGTTAGATTTCTTTTCTTTACCATACATATACATTTTAAAATTTGAGTATTTAGGCTCTGAAGTATCTACCTAGGCCATATTTAAGGGTATAAGACAAAGAAGCAATGTATATTTCAGTAAGAACTTCAAGCCTCAGAAAGAAGAAAATAAAAAAATTCAAAATACTTCTTATTTTTATTTTTTGTTGTTGTTAAAATTGATTAGAATAATGAAAAACAAAAAATTAACCAATTACTATAGCACTTGGAAATCAATGGGAGGTAGTAAAAGTACCCCTCTAGCCAAGCAAAGTGCCAAGAAATTCAAAATGCATAAATTCTTTCATGGATCCAGGAGAGAAAAGGAAGGAAATACCTCCTGAGAAGCAAGAGAGTAAGAACCTTAATGAACTGAATCCTGCCTCTGGATCTCACTTTAACTGAAACATATGGCAAAACTTTGGATGTGGAAATGGTCCAGTTCATTCATTTGCCCTATTAGATTATTCCAAAAGAGAGTAGAATTCTGTGCTTTATATAACTAAGTATATACAGAGACAAATCTTAAATTTAAAATTAGAAAATGAAACAGAAGTGTTTTAATTAATATATAATGCAAAAGGCTACAACAGTCACTTCCTATTTTCTGCACCGTCAAGATGGCAACGGTAAGGAGTTTTGTCAAATATTATCTCTTTTTGCTGTGACAGATGGTGACAGCTAGAACTGTAAGGAATGCCTAAATGGCACAGCACAAACCTATATGAGTAACAGAGTCAAATCTCAAAGCTTCGTTGGTCTCATCTGATCTGATAAAGCTTGGCACACATAGAGGAAAGATGACCTTCACATGCCTGATCAGCTGCCTCCCAGGGATGTCAAACATTGGTTTTCTTCTAGATGTTTACCTAAGTCTCAAAAATCTGGTGTAAAGCATAATTGCTGAAGACTTTTGAAGATATGAAAGAAGCCGCAGAAGTCCATTGCTTTGGGGTGAGGGGTGAGGGGACAAGGAAATAAAAACAAAAAGAAGGGAAATTTTGAATTCCAGTTTGTCATCCTCACTTTTCAATAAATAGAATCAAAGTCCTGAAGGAGATGAAATGAAATTGAGTGTTTGAAAACGGACCTGTAGGTACCATCTGAGGGGCAAGAGAACAATCATACCTCAGGACCATTCTGCTTAATTAATGAAACTGTAAAAACATCATGGAGAGAGAAGTCCACCAGCCATCTCCAAAAGACAAAGCCATTTGGTAGCTGGAAAGAATGTGTAAGTTCAGGTACTTTAAAGTTAAATTTATAAGTCAATAGCTTTGAATTTTTCCTGAAGCAGAAGGCTTCTTGCTCTCATCTGCAGTGCTAAAGCATCCAACCCCCCTGAATGATTTAGTTGATCCACCTTATTTCTTGTTATTTTGAGTCAGATATTATTTTCCAACAGCAGTCAAATCTACTCTTCTTACCTCTTGTCCTTCCACTACACACCTCAAGGAATAAAGGAATATTTAGGCCACTAGAATATTTAAGCCAGGAGGCTGTGATTCAAAATAAGAATTAAAGTTGTCAGCAGGCCTGGTGCAGTGATACTTAGTCTTGAATGTCTTTGGGTCAATTAAATTTTACATGGGAGGCTTAAAATCTCTTCTTTTTTTCCTTCTTTTTTCTTTTTTTAATAAAATTTTTTTTCTTTTCTTTTTTTTTGTTTTAGCCTCAAGTGTTTAAAAAGGATTTATAGATAATCCTAAAAAATTGCAAAAAAACCATAACAGTATACAATTTTTTATTAATATTCAATTATTTTATCTACTAATTTTCTGCTGTTCTCTGTATATTTATATTTATTTTTAAAATATATGATTAAATTTTATTTAAAATATGTCTCTTTTTAAACAGAGATAATTCTCTCTTTTGAAGTATGCAATCACTATTTCTATCATTTCCGGTGAAGTATTTTGCACATTAAAGAAAAACTGGTTTCATTTTTAATTGTTTCTACTGGATCATGACTTCATTGTTGCTAACTTTGAAGGGATGGCTGGGGCTGGAAGGCACTTCTGGAGGTCCTTACTCCCAATCCCTGCTCAGAGCAGGGTCTGCTGGAGCAGGTTGCTCAGGGCTGTGTCCAGATGGGGTTTGACTCCAGTCACAAAAGTGGAGACTCCCCAGTCTCCCAGGTCAACCTGTGTTTGAGCACTCTTACAGTAATAGGGTCTTTGTACTATTTAAAAGGCATTTCTCTTATGTCTGTTTGTGCCCACTGTCTCTAATAAAGGCATGGCTTTATTATTTACTGTTATAGATATAACCTGAAATAATAACAAGTTCTTTGAATGTATAGATTTAATTCTTGTTCTTCCTTCCAATAAACCTGTTAAGAAGATGATACTTATTGAAAAACCACGTAACGTGGCCTGATTTCTGTAAACTGGCCCCCAAGTTACTTTCATCGCTAATAATGCAATTTACCAGTCTGAAGGAAGTTTTAATTCCATGAAGAACTTTTTAAATTTTCCTGAGTAGTATTCTGCATGTTCTTTCGTAGTAGGTTAGACTGCCTACAGTAACCAAGTGAAAAGAAATTGCAGCAACCTCCTGCACCAGACTGAAAGGCTGCAGTTTGGTCTGGAGTCCTGAGCCATAGGGAATTAGCACTGGCTATTTAAGACAACTGTATATAAACGATACAAAATTAAAAAATAATAAATCTGCATGACCACTCTCAAAACTTTTTAAGAAGTTCAGCAGTACAGAAGCATCTATGTTCAACATGTTTATTTTTTCAGTCAGATTTTCACTAAAATCTCCTCGAATTTAAAACAAAAAAAGATGTCTTTATCTGATTATCAAAGCTGAAGTCCCTTGATGCATCAGCTTCTACTGCACTGCCAAAAGAAAACTTATCTAGAATATTGGAGAACTCAGATATGGAGCTTTTTATCACTTTTTCTAATAGGTATTTTCTTTCACTGAAAAAAAAGCTTCCAAGAAAAGTATGGAGAAAGAAAAAAATCCAGTTATGCAAATTCAGCTGAAGACTTTTGCATCTGTACAAATGAAACTGATTTTTTGATGTTCAGTATTCAGCTAAATTTGAAGGAAAAGCTATAAACTGGTGCAGATTATGAAAATCCTCAACTATTCCAAATCTAAAAAACATTAGTTCAAGATATATTTCAAATGTATGGTTTCTTATTTTAGACAAGATCCACTGATTACTCAACTTCCTCTATTGCAAACTAACTGTCATATTGCAAAAAAAATCATTGACGTCAGTGTTTCTCAGCAAAACGTAACTCCTGCAGTTTTTTGGAAACGTTGAGCTGATAGAAATGATTTTGCTGGTACTAGTCAGCAATGCTCTGAGTTATCCTTGTTCTAGTCCCTTCTTTCATGTTAACATATGGCCTTGTTCCATATCATGAGCCAAAATATGTGTTTGCCAGGTCTGTACAAAGTTTATGTAGAATTTATTCCAAAGACAAAGTCCATAGTCCAAGTTTTGTTGAGACTGAATGTTTCCTCTTTTATCCAGAACCTCAAAAATCATGTTTAATTTCAAACTCAGCATTTCCTTTACTCTGGATGTATTCCTAACTTGTATGTTCAGAGGAGGAAATGGTGTAGGGAGAGGCAGAGGTAAAGTCCCATGGCTCTCCGTTATTGTGTTGAGAAACACTGAACACAAACCTTGGGGCAAGCAATAAAAATTGGAGCTAACTTTGTTTATACACTGCATTATATTTAGAAAGTAATTCTCTGATATGGTGCCAGAATAGACTTGGGAAAAAGTCTTTAATGCACAGCAAGGGTTAGCTGTCTAATGAGGTATGAGACAATTATATTAATCAACTATGTCTTTTCTTACTGGTTTTTCTTACTCTCTGAGGGTAAAGAGATGCACATTGGCTGTACCTCATTTTTACTGGGTCTGACAAACTTAACTGCAAGTTAGAGTTCGGGAAGCTCCTAGAGACATCTGTCTGACATTTGTCTTGCTACAGCTGCTGATTAATCAATCTATGTGGAGCAAAACATTTATCGCTTGTATAAGTCAGCTTCCTTTCCTTTTTCTGAATTCCTAGGTTAAGACAGTTACAGTCGCTTTTATTCTTCAGACACATATAAAATCACTTTGAAACCATCTGGACATCATGTTTTTCCTGTGTATATCTCTATATATCCTTACACTGTTAATAGGCACCCAGAAGCAACCCATAATACACCCCAAAAGGATTGGCTTGTAATGGGTTTGTGTGGCCGGGTTTTGGTAGCAGGAAGGATAGTGGAGTGGCTTCAGTGAGAGGCTGCCAGGAGCTTTCCCCGTGTCCAACAGTCAAAGCCAGCTGTCTCTGAGATGGACTCACTGCTGGCCAAGGCAGAGCCCATCGGGGACAGTGAAGACCATGGTGAGGCAGGCTGTCCACCTGAAGCCCATGAAGGTCCACGTGGAGCCCTGGAGGACCCCCATGCTGGAGCAGGTGGATGCCCAAAAGAAGCTGCAGCCCCATGGGAAGCCCATGCTGGAGCAGGATCCTGGTAGGACCTGTGACCCCACTGGACTGCTGGAGCAGTCTGTTTCTGAAGGACTGCACCCCATGGAAGGCGTCTGTGTTGGAGCAGTCCATGAAGGAACTGCGGCCCATGGGAAGGACTCACTTTGGAGAAGATCTTGGCAAACTGACTCCTGTGGGAAGGACCCCACTCTGGTCGGGTAGAGTGTGAGGAGTCCTCCCCCTGAAGAGGAAGGACCAGCAGAGACAACATGTGATAAACTGACCACAGAGCCCATTCTTTATCCTCCTGTGGTGCTGCGGACAAGGATGTAGAGAAAATCAGGAGAAAAGCTGAGCCCCGGGAGAATGGAGGAGTGAAGGGAAGGTGTTTTAAGATTTGAGTTTATTTTTCATTCCCCTACTCTGACTTGATGGGTAACAATTTAAACTAATTTGCCCAAGTCAAGTCTGTTCTGCCTATGACAGTAATTGGTGAGTGACCTCTCCTTGTCCTTATCTTGACCCATCAGCCTTTTTTTATATTTTCTCTCCCTTTGTCCAGCTGAGGATGGGAGTGAGAGAGTGGCTTGGGTGGGCACCTGACATCCTATCAGGGTCAGCCCACTACATGGTTATACACAGTTTAATGTTGATGCTGTATATTCTGATCTTGTTTACACTGGAGTGTTTTTAGGTTCTTGTTCATATACCGATGTCTGCCTTTTACAGGTCATTTTTGTAGCTACCATTTCTGCTTGTTTGCTTAGAGTGCAGTAGTTGCACAGCATGCTCACCCACTGTGAGATGGAGGGAGAAACCTGCACCTGTGTGAAACGTGCAGGAGTGCCTCAATACCACTTACACTGCTTCTCAGTGTGTCCTGCTTTATCTTGCTCCTTTCCTTGCAGCAGTCCATTACTCACGGGTAGTATCCAGAGTCCCACCTTCAGAAAATACTCAAGGTAGCTTATCAGCAGAAAGCTTCTTATTTAAATACACCAGTAATTGCTACTTTTCTTATAATGTATACAATGCAATGAGGGAACCTGGAATTCCACAATACAGACATTCCCTTGCTTCCGTTCATCCTGCTCAGCTGCCTGAAGAAATGATGTATTGGAGAACCAGAAACGAGAGCTTTGTGCTCCTTTGACCTCCACACAAACATGCACAGTAAAACTCAAACTCAAACTTTACTCAAAGTAAAGGAACTGCACTGCAGAAAGCCCTATCAGACAATAACAGCACCTTTATTTCAGCAGTAGCATTAGCAACGGTAGGAGCCAGCTGTCTAAAGCTTCAGTCTGTGAGCTCATCCTGGATATTGTCTGAAGTGGGATTTGGAGAATACTGCATTCAGAGAAAAGCAAGTTTAGAGGGATTTTGCTGATATCAGATTTGAAGAAAACCTAACATGATGTGCTTTTCTGAAGACAAAAAAGCTTCCAGCTGATAGCTAATGCAGGTGTCCGTAGTCAGATATAACAGAGTGTTAATGTATCTACAGTGTAAAGAGAGATAAAACCTTGCTTCTGTTTTAGGCTCATTTATATGTGTGACAAGTATTATCCAGAAGTTGCAGGTTATGATGGTAACAAGTAAATCAATAGGAGACAAAAAAAAGGAGACAGGAATAAAAAGGAGGTGTTTTCATCCTGATTGAAATGAAGGTCCTTCAGAGAGCTCAGGAAGGATACTTACAGCATCAACTTTAGACATCTGGTTAAAGTTCCTAAATTAGGACAGTCAGTCTACAGTTTACTCCAATGGGAGAAGAGACAGAATAATGTATTATATTTTTTTTAATGTATCTTTCCTGTTCAAATCTCTAATCAGGTCATTTAATCTAGTTTGCATTAGCGCAGTAGTTTGAGTCAGCAGAACTCTTCTGACATAAATTTCCTTATCCCTCCTGCTTGCCATGATTTTGCAGAAAGGAGAGGGCTTGGGGTTGCAATTGAGACCATCTCAAAACATGGGGTTCAGGAGTCTACAGGTATTCAGACTACAGAAGCACACTAGAAATTATCTGAAGTAAAGCCTCCAAACTGCAGGTGGTGTGGGAACTTCTGGTCTCCAGATCAGCTCTTGCTATGTTGCCCTGTTTGCTGATGCAGACACAGCCTATCTGCTAATGTCAGCCCCTGTAAATGCTCTCACCAGCATTCACTGATGGTGGCACAGAAACCTGCACTATGGCCAGAACTGAACCTATGTTACTAAAACTCAGTTTAGGGAGGTTCAAAATCATCTTGAAATCAGATTTTAGTGAAAGCTACTTTATGGTTACTGTTTTCCTGAGAGTCTGTATGAGGAGAAAGGTGTTAATCAATTTATGCTTAAATTTCTCTCAATCATCAGCGCTCTCAAATTGCCAGGCTCACTTGAATCTTGGAATTGTCCGTAACCTGCCCTACAAATCCTTCTTGCAATAGTTTGCTCAGTGATATGTACAGCCAGAACACTCTTCTAAATTTGGAGTTGCAGTCAGTCCTGGTGTGTTGGATTGTCTTTGGTGGTCTCCCTTCCATTAGGGGTCAGCATTAGCATTTGTGGTGACTGCAGCTGGTTGTAAATTCAGCAAACATTTTTCCCATTGCAGAAAAATCTGATTGATGAAAAGATCATGCCAAAGTTCATTTCAAGTCAAAAACCAAAAAAAAAAAGAAAATCTGTTCCTTGTTGAACCCCAACAGGTAACTGCTTTACTGCAAGATTATTGCTATCTAGCAGATTAAGCACCGAATGAAGAAATGAAGTCTTATCTATTGCTAATTTGCTCAGACATCTTGAAATGTTGGCTCTTATGCTGCCTGTGTCTCATTTTCACATCCTGATGGAAAAAAAAATTTTTCTGTCACAATATGTGAGACAAGAAAAGAAGATGTATCTCTCTACAAAGGAAGTGTAAAGCTAGTCATTTTTTATTTCATTCTTCCAGATGAGCTTACTATTAAAGTGCACATCGAAAAGGTTGAGGCAACTCTGTGAAAAAGAACACAAAATCTGCTCAGGAAAGGAGAGCTGGTGGATTTTCAAAGGCTCATGCCATAAAATAGAAGTTGCCCCCACTGAACAGGAATGCAATTCCTCTGGTAAAGCTTTGAGGATGCAAACTATGGAACATTGACACAGAGCTGCTGAAGGCAGCAGCATGGCAGAGGAGGTGTGGCAGCCCTGTGTCCCCAGGTTCAGCCAGCACCAAGACCAAGCGTGTATTCCCAGGAGGAAAATGCACACACACACACACATGTGATTCATATACATAAACACACAGAGATATGCATATAGGTGTGTACATCATAGATATATAGATATATACATCTGGCCAGGCAGAGTGCACATTGGGGTTCTGCCTGCCCCTGGGTCTCCCAGCCTGGCCATGCTGTGCAGGGAGCAGCCTCTCACCACACAACCTGACAGATGCAATGTGAGGCTCTGAGAGAGCTGGCTTCCTGTGCAATTGAAATGTGTGAGCTGAGGTGCAGTGTGCAGCTAAGCAGGTGAGAAACCCAAAGATGTAAACAGGAACTGAGAAGTGTGCTTGTCCCCAGGTGAATGCTGAGACCTGGCTGACACAGAAATATCACCCAGGAAACCCTATGTAGCACAGAGTGTATAGAGGACATTTTTTTCTGTTCACTGTTAAAGTATAACTAACAATATTTATCTTTTTTCCCCATGGGTTTGTAACCAGCTCACTAATATGGTTACAAATATCTATATCTTCTTTATGGCTTTGAGCTGAGCTCTAAATTTAAGCTCTCACTTTGCAGAACATTCCTCGCTTGGAGCTTGGAGAGGTGCAAGAGACAATCCAATCCGTTGTTAAGGCTTGTCCTGGGTGCAGGCAGCTGCTCCCTTGCCCTACCAACTGTGCACAGTGGTGTTTCGGTACCACACTGCTCATGGGCCAACAGAACTGGCAACGCTGGTGCTCTGAGGGAGCTGGAAAATTCCAGATATGCCCCTCATTGCAGTCAGATGCCTCCTTACAAAAGTGTGAATTTTCCCTCCCTGTATTAGAGCTGATGTGCCTTTGAATGCAGTTGCCTTCCCTTTTTCTGCTCTTTCAAAGCACAGAAGGACCATCAAGTTGCCCATCAAAGACTTCGTTTCCCAGCAGGGTGCGACCAAATGCTGAAAACCTAGTTGTGCCCACCATCAAGAACCTTTCTCTTCAACTTCATGTCCTCTAAGCACATAATTTCCACTGCATTTCAAGGCTGTTGTTGTTGGTTTTACTTTTTATTTTATTATTGTACTTACCTTATAATGACTGAGATTTGTGCGTGTGTGTATGTGTGTGTACATATATATTATATTATATTATATATATTACAGATATATAATATTATATATATATTATATATATGCTAGTTTTTTGAGCTTTTGCATTTGCAGATGCACGATGGTCAGAAATTTAGCTTCAGAGATTTTCGTGTACCTCTCTGAATGCTCACGTGCATTTGTTGTTCAGTTTAATTTTAAAATGTCAGACTGACATCACGAGATCTGACAACATTGACATAATGAAAATGTCAGCACATATGATGGCCATAGTTTGTAAAAAAAAGTAGTTGGTTTGACTGGCAACTGAGGAACTTGTAGAGCTCTTGATCTAATATCAAGTTTTATTTTCCACGTGAAACCAATTTGTTTTAATAAAAATGCTCCAGTCATTAGGCTTCTGTTTACATAGTAGTTAAAATGTTCCCAATTCGAGGTTCCTTAAAGCAGCCAGAAAAATATCCAGTAATAAATTTTGGCCATAATTCATTAACCCTGACTTCCAGGGAAGGCAATATGCTTTTCACATATTTTTAAAATAGTGCTTTAAATTTGAGACACTTCTCCTAAGACTTTTTTTTTTCCCGATAACACACATGAAAAGTAAATGCAAAAAAGATTAAATCTTAATTGAAACAAATTAATGTAAAATGAGGTCCTTTAGGTCCAACAAGCTTTAGAGATCTGTGCTGAGGTTTATTTTAACAAGAACGCTAATTAATTGCTAAGTGCTGTGGTTGTTTTAAACTTTGACCATTAGCCTTCTATAAGTATTTGCTCATGTTCAGTGGTCCTTGAAACAGCCTTCACATTGAATGGCCAAATGTTAGCTGGATTTTGTGACATTCCAGGGGGTTAAAAGCCTTCTCACCCTGAAATAGGAGATTGGATGTCATTACACTGAGCCTGCACAAACACAGGTTTTCAAAGACCAGGGTTTGCTTGAAGACAACTACAACCACAGTATTTGGGAGTTCTGTGTCTGAGGAGAAGAAATCTGTCTCCTTCACATCTAGGGCGTACACCGTGCAGGAGACTGACCTGGGTAATGGCAGTGATCTACTTGTTTTTAAAGTCTATTGATCCAATTGATCATTCATTCCCCTCTCATACCCACTGGTTTGTCTCTCTTCCTCTTTTAAATTTTTTCCTTAATCTATTTCCCAGTCCTGTATGGCCTGTCTTGTGTTTGTTACTCTGCAGTGGAATCACCATTACTCAAAGACCTCAGGAACTGATATGTTTTTGTTATTGATGTGGGGTTTGGGTTGATTTGGTCGAGTTTTCTCTTTATTTAGCACTTATTGTCTACTCACAGGCTTCTAAAAGAGATGTCAGAAGAGCACATCTGCTCACATCTTACCTACTCAGAGATGGAACAAGACAAATAAATAAATAAATAATCTGTAAGTCAGCCTCTGCCATCAAACCATATCTTGATCTTTGAAACCGTGAAAAGCCTCAAAGAAGTCTGGTCATGGGAAACCAGCTTTGGCAATATTTATAGTCTTTTTAATCATATTGTCATTGTTTGGTACTCTTCATAAAGCCTATTCATCAGATAGATATAAAGTGTCTAAGCAAAATTCTTGTCAGTTTGAGCCTTGGTATTTCTGTATTCATGACACAGAAGAATAGCCAATGAAACACTGTTCATCAAATTTTAAGAAAAATTTAAATTTTTTTCTCCTCTCCATCGGGAAATGAAGGAAAAAAGAGAGAGAACATTAGAGGGAGCTGTTGCACAAAGGAAAAAAACCCAGCAGTATTTCAGAAACCTTTCATTTCTTGCAGGCAAAATAATAATAATAAATACAATGCAGAAGAAAAAGAGAGGGGAGTGAGCACGTAGGAAAGAAGCCATGACAGTTATAAAAGGAAATATGATTATGCTCAGTGATTTGATGAACACGTCCCGTAACGCTGATCTTTGGGATGGCACAACAGGGCTGCTGTGCTACAGACAGGCTGCTTAAAAATGTCAGTGTAACAGTCACCCTGCAGCCACCCGAGTCCTTGACCTAATTAATTTTGCATGGCTTGGCAGAGCATCCTTCAGGTTCATTCATTACTTCAAAGCATAAAGCTCGTGCTGCTCTTTGTGCTGGGGAGAAAGCGGGAGAGGGAACGACTGGGGACGTCAGTGTGCTGTGGGGAGCTCCTGCAGAGGAACCGTCCCTTTTAAAGCACAGTGGTGTCACCTGGAAGATGTTTAGTGACCTCATCTCGTCTGTGGCTTGTGTTTTCTGCCTGCTGTGCTACCCTAGGCACTCGGTCTGCTTTAAAAGGATGCACCCACCAGTGAGGAAGGAGTGGCTCCCTCGTCTTGGAGGAACCGAGCTTTATTATAATTTACTGAAACACCATTGCTAAAACACCATGAAACTGCTTGTTACTTTCCCTGTCATGCATGTAATATGCAAAGTTTTTGGCTTTGTTCCCTGAAAAAACATAATTTTTTCTGCTTCCTTTCCCACATAAAGACTTCACACCATAAAGATGGGACGATCTGGGGGCTGGTCTTGACAATTTTTGACTGTTTTCCAGATCCTGTAGGTTATTGCTACAAACAGGACTGAGTGAACAATTAAGAACCAAGATCCTTAGCAGACTCCACAATTAGGATTCAAAGTAGAAAATGAGCCATTTTTTTAACATGAAATTCTGTGAATTTTGGTCTCAGCAGAAACAGTAAATGAAATAACTTCTGTGTTCCATGTGCTTGTGGTTTTAGTTTTTCCTTTCTTATAAAATAATAATTTACAAAGCACAGTAGGGACTTGGAGTCATTTTTCTTTTTCTGTTCCAAGATAACATTTCCTGGAAAACCAAGAAGACACATCTGCTAGATTGAGATGAAGTCAATCTCACTTTTTTAGTGAATGATCCAGTATCCACTTTTTTCTAAATTTGCCTTAAATTGTCCAGACTAGCTGGCAGCTGTTAACTTTAGAGATTTTTTTTGGTTTTGTGCATTTTCAACATTTTCATATCTACAAAATAGAGTGTTGCATTTTGGAATTAGATCTTGAAACGTGCTTTTATTTATCAAGCATCTCTTGGTGTTAATTTGTTTTCAGTTATTTTGGAGACACTTCCTCACTCCACACAGTCATTTTGAAACAGGAGAATCTATAGAATTGGGATTCTTTAACAGTAGCACTACAGTCCTGACAAACATCACTCTTAGGAACTATAATAGATAAGGGAGCACAGAAAATCCTGTTCACCTAGGATTGCAGCTTGAAGAGCTGCACATAGACCTTTTAAAGACACAAAAGAAGATGGAGAACAGTGTTTCCATCCCTCCATCACAGTGACTAACTATCTCATTCTGTGCATTCTGGGCATGCTTATTTGATGTATAGGCTTTCAAAATGAATTTCAGTTAAGGATTGGCCTCAATTATTTATTCTTTTCAAGAAAATAAAAGCAGAAGTAAAAACATGAAAATAAAACCATTTGGAGGAAGAACACAAAGTCTCCTTCCATCTGTAAATCCCTCTATTTTGAATTCTCTCACAGCTTTAATCTTCCTGCACGTGGTAAGCAGATGACTTAATTTTGCATTCTGTCTGTAAAAGTGTATCAGTAGCTGCATTTTCCATACTGCTGAATACATTACAGAAACTTATTCAAACAAAGTTTAAAATTATTTCAAAACTAGAATGTTAATGTATGCCATTTTGGAATTCAAAAGAGTGACCTGTATCAGTACTTCTGATAAAGATATGACATTGGTATTTTTGATTTATTGATGATTTTGAACTTTGGTGGAATCACAATTGATATTGAATGCAGTGAATTGAAGATTTTTTTGTATTTGAATACAGGCAAATTTATTAGAACTTGAGTCTTAATATTAAGGATACTAGGTTTCTTGAAACATGGCATTCTATACTATTCAATTCCAGAACCTGAATTCTTCTGCATCTTGAGAAACAAATGGAATAATCAAAATTATAATGACACGTAAGTTTATTTTGCCTGCGTGTGTGTGTGTGTGTGTGTGTGTGTGTGTTCAACAGTATTAAAATATTTGGGGCTTTGTACTCAAATGCTGAACCCTCTGGCAAGATAACTAAGCCTATTTGGAATTTGATTTGAAAATATGCATAATAAACTGGAATCTCTGAATGGTACTTTGAAGTAGGGGCCTCTTCTGATCCTTACCACCTTTATATTCCAATATTTAATACAATGCCACAGATACATGTAAGATCACATTATGTGTCTGGAAGAAATGTCCTTTATTTAACGGCCTGTATTTCTCGCATCTTGGTTGGAGACTCAATTGCCAGACGTGGATTGTTAAAATGGCAATTAGAAAACATGAGATTAATGTAGTCTTGCTGACTTAATTAGCCTCACCCTGCCACTTCAGTCAGAAATATCTGATAGGACACAGAAGAATGGAAACACCTCAGCCTCACTGACAGTGGCAGGGGGAAACATCTCTGTCTTCACTCCTGGCAAAGACTCACTGAAATTTGCCTCATTGGGCTCAGAACTCCTGGAAACAAATTGTGCAAATGTCTGGAGCTGTAGTCAACAGATTCTCTGAAGTAGGAATCCCGCCTTGGTCTTTTTTGCTTTATCCCTTTTGGATTACCTTTTAATAACTGATAGTGGACAAAGCACAAAACCCTTGCAACCAAATGTGAGCTTTAGATGTAACTTTGGAAGAATGGGGTTAATTAGTTTTGGAATAGGATTACTTGGGGTAACTGAAGCAAAATTTTCCTCTTTTTTTTTCATATCATTCTATTAGATGAAGAAGACAGACTCAGTGAAACAGTTTTCTGAAGATACTGAACTTCAAAACGTAAGAAAAAAGATTCCATGATGTGTACAGCATCTTTCCCTCCCAGGTGATCTAGTCCCACTTTCCTTACAGGGCTGTGGACACGACCCCTTTCAGACAGCTCTGCCTGGGACATGCAAATCACTGTTACCTAATACCTTTGGGCACATGTCAGAAAACTGCTGTCTCAGTTTGAGACAAATTAGGAGGAAACATCCCGAGATGAACGTGTCCTCTAAGGGAAGGCAGGTTTCGGCAGCCCCTCCCCCACAGGTTTGAAAGGAATTTCTTGGAGGAAAGTGAAAAAGACTGCTTATTTAACAAGCAGGGTGCATGCAGGCACAAGAAAAAGAAAAGAATAATGTTAGATAATAAACCTTCTTGTTGTGGAGAAAGATGGTGGGCTTTTAGAGTCCTGCTCAGCTTCTCCCGAGGTCCTCTGGAGCCGGGGTGCGGCATTCCAGGGCCTCCCCTCCCGGCCGCGGCATGGGGCTCCTGGTGATGTTCTGGTGTTTCGGACCGGAGCAAAGCTGAACAGTTCCAGAAGAAGAAGAAGAAGCCACAGTTCTGGGAAAAAATTCTTGCCTCCAGTTAACAGGTTGGCTAAAAGCAGGAAACTGCTCCCATCTCTCTGCAGCGGTGAGAACGTGGGGGAGTGTGTGTGAGTCCTTGAACACAAACCGCGCTGAAGAATTCGCCTGGCTTCTCTCCCCCCTCTCCTGGACCCAGCTTAAAGCTATGGGACCCATTTCTGGGCATAAAGCAGACAATAGGGGAATACAATATTATTATAAAATCACCCCAAGACATTCCCCCCCTTATTCCATATCGTTGGCTTAATGCCCAAACTGATATGTATTCCAGCTCGAAACACACACATTTATACATAAATATATATAAACAGCTATGTGCAAATAGTGGCAGTGACATTCAGCAAGCAGGGGTATAGTGGTATATCATGACACAAGTCTAAATGTAGGTCAAACACAGACCCATTTTACAATCACCATGTTGCTGAAGTGCTTTTAGGAGAATTTTATTGGACAGGCGTAATCAGATAAGATACGCTATTTGCAGGGTTTTATAAATAACTTTGACTGGATAGATGGAGGTAATTACACTTTGTCTTTAGTAGGACTAGAGTTATAAGATGCATATTGCTGAACACAAAAAGCTGAAATACCTTACAATCGTGAAATAGCAATCAGAAATATGGGTATCTCTAAATCCCACAGCTGTCAGTCTGGCTTCTTTCTTTAGCAGAAGGAGAGGTAGGTAGCATCTGAAGATTACTTTAACCTCTTTATTCTATCTACAGGAGATCTTCTACAGTAATATACCAACAGGCTTCCTGAAACAGGTTATCTCATCTTTTCGTAAGCAGTCGTACCTGATTTTTTTCAATTAACATAATATTACCCCATTATGTGTCACTATTGAGCTCTCCTGTTTGTAAATACTGCTCTTGTATAGGCTCCTCCTTTCTCCCTTTATCACAGCTTCTTTTAAATGACTTCTACATACTTCCTCTATGGACCGGAGAGTCCATTGAGATCCACACATGAGGCTGCAGGGAGAAAGAGGAAGGCAGTGTAGCTGCAGTTCTTACAGAAAAGCTTTCCTTGTGTGACCCAGTTAGGGGTAGGTATGACATGAAGCCTCATTTTGACTGCAGTAAAGATGAAAACTTGACTCCAATGTGTAAAACCAAGCAGCACAATAATTCTTGGATTTGTGTGGGTCCTGAACTGCCCTACAGAACAAGGTAAGAAGGGGATACTAGACCCAGAGCATGTGCAGCTCTTTCTGTCACCCACTCTGAGGGAAATAAGCTCTTATCAAGGTAAATGAGGAGTACATTATCTGAACTAAGGTATATATCCTTAAAAAAAGAAAAAAAAATCTTCCTTCAGGAAAAGAGTCTTCAAGAAAAAATCATCAAATAAAAGCAAGAAGAAATAAAGATGACAGCAGACTTCTAGCTATGTTGCTGGAAAGACAGTCACCATGCCAACAGTACCGAAGTCAGGGACTCACCACTAGCTCTGTGGACTATGCTTCACTGAATAACTCTGTCCAGGCATTCAAGCTGCTCTTGCTGAAATAGATGTTACCTGGTAGTAGGATGCTGCATCTTGTGTTTTGCAAACCAATTTGTTTTGTGTCAGAGCATGACCAACACATTATTTTCCTTTATGGTCTCCTCGGTTTCTCATTTGGAAGATTTTTAATCTTTATTTTCATTGCTGTGACTTTTCAATTCTTCATAACTCATTCACTCTAGGTAGATCTAGAAAATCAAGGTGGACAGTGGGTGAAGCCCTTAATATACTAGAATATTTTGAAATTACATTACAGATAAATGGATTCTTTGAACAAGAAGTGTGTCAGAATGTGTTTGAAACAATGAAAAAAAAATGGTAATTTTAAATGCTTCTGCAGCAAGAATTACTCTAGTACTCTATGGGCTACATTTGTAGTATTTTTCACTCAGTAATCACTGTCATACTACTGTAATCAATAGTATGATTGGTATTACTCAATAATCAAAATCAGTTAAGTATTGATTACTCTTGCTGCTGACTACCATGGAATTTTAGATGGTGGTTATTTAGAAATAAATAGAAATTTTTTAGAAATAAGTAGTAGAAATGAATATCACTTTCTAAAGTAACAGAATAACAGAAAGAAATGAAGATATAATTCAAGAATTTATAGAAGCAAATGAAATGTGGCACACTGACTGGCAGGTAAAAACTTCTACAATAGTGTTATTACCCACACGTGGCTGCAAGCATGTCAACTAACGCTACATCTCAAAAACAACTTGGCAGTAAGTCTCATGATGCCAAAGTTTTGTTCCTGTGATTCACCAGAAAAGAGATATTTGAGGCAGTGAAGCCAGGCCTTTTGCAGTTATTCGTGTACCTCCACCATATGAGCTCCCTATGTGAAATTCCGTGTCCCAGTTTGTACCTGATTTGCAGCTTGGATTATTTTTTTTACTTTTCAGTAAGGAGGACTCACATGTCTGACACACCTTCTGGAAGCTAGTTCAATGAGCTTCATTTGCCCAAATCAAAACATCTAAATTTTAAGCATCAAATCTGAACTGATCACCTCTGTGTGCTCTGTAGTTGTGAGGAGAAATCTTTGCAGAGAAGTCCTTGCAGATGGCATTCCTCTGATGGTGGATATTCACATATGGAGCTACCAGGCATCTTTTGCAAGTGCTGCTAACATTTGATTCATCTGATCTGCTAAAAACATCTGTCCTAGGACAGCAGATCTCATTTCAGAAATTTCTATGGCTGTTCTCTATTGTCTACAATGTAACTGCGACTGATTATTTTCCAAGGAGATGATTGTCCCCTAAATACCACCTGCATTGAATTCAACTAAAGACTGATTTTTTGAAAGCTTTTATTCTCTAAGCACAGTGTAATGCTGGAAAAAATCACCGAATATTTGACTGTGGATATCATGGGGATTGGCAAAGGCCAAAATGGGTTGGGGAAGAGTGATTGATTCAGGGTTAATGAGCTGCCATGCACTCAGCCACTGAAATGCACTTGTGAGTCATGTTAGACTTTGAGGGAAAAGTAATAAAGAAAAATCACAGACCAGCTGAGGTCGGACTAAAGAACAAGAGCAGACCTTTGGTCCCTAGTGAGGTCTTGCCTGAAAACAGCAGCTTATTGGATTGTTTCTAGCAGTTGATTCACCCTTTTGTGTGAGGGTCTGACTCTGAAATGGCATTTTGAGATTCCTGATGCCGACTACAGTTGTTACACTTCTATCCCTGCAAAAAGGTAATTCCATCCTAGCTGCCAATTTATGTTTGTTTGTGGACTCTAAACCTCAATAAACGTCCTTAACTATGCAAATGTATCTGTCCTTGTGGCACTCTAGAAGGGAGATGTGTCTCACTGATAGGCTGCCTTGGGAGAGGAAATGGCTCTTTATTACTCATCCTCACAAAGTTTTAATCATGCTAATGCATTTCTTTTCAAGGTGAGGAAAGGTTATTCCTTTCATTCAGAAGCTTATGGCTTTAGCTTTTAGGATGCATTATGTATCAGAGCTTTATTGATATATTTTTAGTATCAGCACCAGTTTCAGCTCTCCAGAGCTCCAGGGCGCCACCCCAAAAAGGAACTTCAAGCAGCAACTTCTGTGGCCAAACACCATGGCAGGTGCAGTGCTTCAGTGTTACTTTTCGAAAAAAGAAAAGAAAAGAAAAAAAGAAGAGAAGAGAAGAGAAGAGAAGAGAAGAGAAGAGAAGAGAAGAGAAGAGAAGAGAAGAGAAGAGAAGAGAAGAGAAGAGAAGAGAAGAGAAGAGAAGAGAAGAGAAGAGAAGAGAAGAGAAGAGAAGAGAAGAGAAGAGAAGAGAAGAGAAGAGAAGAGAAGAGAAGAGAAGAGAAGAGAAGAGAAGAGAAGAGAAGAGAAGAGAAGAGAAGAGAAGAGAAGAGAAGAGAAGAGAAGAGAAGAGAAGAGAAGAGAAGAGAAGAGAAGAGAAGAGAAGAGAAGAGAAGAGAAGAGAAGAGAAGAGAAGAGAAGAGAAGAGAAGAGAAGAGAAGAGAAGAGAAGAGAAGAGAAGAGAAGAGAAGAGAAGAGAAGAGAAGAGAAGAGAAGAGAAGAGAAGAGAAGAGAAGAGAAGAGAAGAGAAGAGAAGAGAAGAGAAGAGAAGAGAAGAGAAGAGAAGAGAAGAGAAGAGAAGAGAAGAGAGGAGAGGAAAAGAAAAGAAAAGAAAAGAAAAGAAAAGAAAAGAAAAGAAAAGAAAAGAAAAGAAAAGAAAAGAAAAGAAAAGAAAAGAAAAGAAAAGAGAACACTTTTAGTACCTTTATTTTCTTTAATAATGCCTCTCATAGCATACCATGTTTTTCTGGCAATATCTCTTTAAATGCCTCAGTTCAATTTCAAGGAAAAGTTCAAACCCTATTTTTGTATAGTTTTCCTTTCTTGGTCATTAACCATTGCAAATAATTCTTTTGTTTCCTTAAACTGAAGCTGTAATGCATAACCTTGTCCCCAAAATATTCTCTAGTTATTCAAAGCAAGAAAGGAATGATATTGTTTTCAAGCCAAATATTTACTACTACATTGTTTATTACAAAACACTTTCATTCGATAAACGATAAAAGGAAGACTAGCATAACAACTGACTTAGTAGAAAGAAACTTGCAAAAAGGAAATAAATAGGCATAAGTATGTGATATGGGAAAAAAAAAAAAAATTACCAAAGCAAAAAGACTAATTATTATTCAAAATAATGGCTAAAAAATGACTTGCATCTAAGACGTTACTCCAGAGTAGGACATTCTAGTCTAGTAATGACAATGGTGATATAACCAACTGTGAAAATGCCACAACTTTACTATTAATTAATTTTCTGCTTATACACATAATTATTAAATATTGCGAGTGACAGGAAATACTGAAAAAACACGTTAAAGTGGCTGTTTACTGAGCCCTATGTCTTCCCTAAAGTCCAAAATACTTTTCTCATGGCGTCAATTGATGGTTAAAAAACCTAGCTAAGGAAATAATATCAGGAAGTCATTCATGTTGGTATGCTTGGCCATAGCTATCTAGTCCTGATTATGCTTCACACAGGAGGGCCTGGTAAGAGCCAAACTATGACTAAAAGGTCAGCAGCATACCAAGACAAAATGATACTGAACTCAGTGTCAGGAAACTGAATTTCCTGAGTAAGGTTCTGCTGTGGTGGCAATGTAAAGCTTGTCTATCCAATGCAAAGTTGCATAGGTTGCCTAGAAAATACTGAGGCAATGAACCCCTCTCGATTTCAACAGGAAGATTCACCCAGAGCAAAGTCCCACAATGTGCTACCGCATTTGAACAGAATAATGTGATGGTTGTGCAGTGACATCTCATGCGACGTATGTGGGCTAAAGAAACAGACTTTGTATGGGAATCAGAATTCAATATAAGTTTAATTGAAATATTTTAGAATATAATAAATGTCCAAGAGACTGTTATTATTAGTTCAGCAACAATGACATTGAAATCATAATCGAAATTATCTGTGGAGTACCAAAAAGTCTAATAAAAAAATAAAATTTACATCAAACATTTTTCATATTCTTACCCTTTCTCTGAATCTTAAGTTGATGGCTTTGGTCTGGATTAGAGGGTTAAAAACGTCATCACTTTTCCAGATCTCTCAGGTGAAGAAGTACAGTTTTAGAAGTGAAGGATTTCTTCCTTCTCCTTGCTGAGAGGAGTATGATGGTCATAGTTACTTCCTCTTCACACTGGCTTTCACTTATGGCTATTTTTAATACATGCTCTAACATGGTTTATACCCTGATTTTTTCTTCATTGGTCTCTGATTCCATGTTGTATCCAAATGTATTACGGATGGTATCCATTTCATATAAAGTAAAAGTACTTGTTCTTTGTTTTCTTTGTCACACCTAAAAATGGTTTGAGGTACCTACCTAGCTCCCAAGGATGCATTAGTGTAATATCCAGTAATTGTTCATTGGTGATTTGATTACAGCTCTTGTGCTTGCATTCGTACTTTCCGGGCCTTTGCTTGCATTTCACCCTTGTACTCCTCTATGCCACATCTGGATTCCAGGGTCATCAGCAGTTCATTCTATATAGAGTAACTACACGTTAACACTCTCTATTACTTTCAGAAATGTATCAAAATTATTGCAATAATAGGCTTTGCATGTTCCAGTTGCACAAAGCTAAGCAAGTCTAAAAATAATTGGGTGACAGCCACCTTGTCATTACAAAACTGATGTTAGAGATAAAACAAGCAAGCTCCAGGCAAGCCTAAGATAGGCTTGCTGGGCTAAGCAAACCTGACAAGACTCAGTCCTGAGGCCTCGCAGAGCCAGAAAAATGCCTTCAGCCTTTTATTAGCAAAAGCAATACCATATTTACTGGGCTACATGAAACTACCCTTTTCTGGTTCAGTCTTCCCTGGTTTGTAGTAATGATCTCAACAAATGCTCAAGATCTTAGCACTGATGCAGGGTTTGCAAGTACCTGTTATTGCATATTTCACAAGGAAACAAATCCTAGGAGAAGTAAGGTCCTTCTTTCCTGGATTTGTTTTTTTCATATTGTGTACTGGTCAATTTTTTAAGCCAACTAATATGCTCAGAAGTATACTTTCAACATGCTTCTGAATTATCCATTTCTCTACTCTGGCAGTGTTTCAGAATACAGGATAGGACAGAATTATGTTGCAGCAGTTATGAAAGTGAAAAAAAAAAAATCAGTTATTCAACTGTGTTCCACTTTTGTGTAAAAAAATAATGCTGTGTAAGTTTCTAGCAGTGGTTGAAAGCAAATTCCTCTCTGTTGGTATATATAGATGAAATGTTAGTTGTAGAACTAGTTGTAAGAGGCTCCAGATCATCCTCCTTGGACCTATTTTTAGAATTCAATTAAAATTCAAACAAACAATAAAATCTCTGCCTGGATAAAAACCCAGGGCAAGACTCAATTGCACTGAGATGTTACACTTCGGTTAGGGAATTTAGTTGTTACTAAGTCAGATGCAGAAGTCTAAAATTAAGGATGGGATTCATTTTACCTGTTTCCCCTAGGAAGTAATGATGGAATGAGCAAATCTTTGAAGTTTCTGTTTGTCTCGTCTGACTCTAAAAGGGGGCTAAATCATTTCCTTGATGTATACATCTGTATCTGATCTGATGAATCCAGCTGCAGACGATGAAATATCTATAACCTAAGTATCTAAATGTAAGAAAAGGTAGATGAAGTGAATGCCACAGCCTAGTAATAACCACATAGGTTATTGAAACAGATCTAAATGCACTGATTTAGCATGACACTTAGAATATGTTTATGTAGACAAGTCACAGTTTTTCTTCCCAGGAAGTCAAGAAAAGAATATATGTCACTAATAAAGGATAGCCTAGGTGTGATGGTTGTCATCTACACCCTTAAGAGAACTTTCTGTGTTTAACTTTCCTACAATGAGCACTCCTTTGCCTATAAATGTAATCATGTATTAATGGCATGTTTTGTCACGAGTCTCCTGGTGTAGTCCAGTTGTGCTGCAAATATTTATAAAGGAATGCATGATCATGAGAAAAATGACCCAAATGGAAGACTGACTTTGAAAGACCAGTAATGTTTAAAAAAAATTGACCAGAACAAAGAAGATCTCAGTCATAAACAAATCCAGTAAGTAAAGTGGGTAAATAAAATTCTAAGAGATAAAAGTCATGTTTATTTGCAGTATGGTAGAAGCATGTTTGTCTTATCAAAATAAAATTATATTTCACAGGTGGTGAAACTGCAGTTTGGGCTGTTAAGGCAGGCAAGTAATCCAAACTTCACAAGATGGGACAGCGGAATATATCTTAGGCTAGAAGGAAAATGTATCTGAAAGGCTCCAGGCAAAGCAGGAATTTTCTCACATGCAGGACACAGTGCCTGGAAATTCCTTCAATCCTTTCAGGACAGTTATGTTATGCTGTCTTATTTTTGAGGAATATTCACTTTGCTTCTTAATATATTGAGTAAATGTTCACATCAATGAACATTATGAGTTTTTAATTGTAATGTATTTTAGCTTTTGGTTTTTTGTTTTTTTTTTCAGATTTCTACAAACACATTTGGCTACATTCATTTTGCATGTCTTTCAGAATTATATCTGAAATGGTTGTTTCACTATCTTAAAAGCTCGTTGTGCTTTTAGGAGCATATTAATCCAGAATCCAGAACCATTACTTTCCTAAATTGATCTAATATACAATAAAATTTGCAAGCAGCATGTACAGAGTTTGTTGACCATAAAAACAAAAAAAGTGCTTTGCTGGGTCAGATCAATTTTGGTTCTGAAAATGGCTCTACAACACTTAAAGAGCAGTTACTTCACTTTCCTAGTACTTTCCAGGCCTTGTTAAGGATGTCAGAGACTATATGCTTGTGTAGATTGTTATTGTGCACTTAAGAACCCGTTGCCCATGAATTTGCCTTAATCTTTTTTGAACAAGCTGAGCTGCCTGTCTCCACAGTTGCCTTTTGCAACTGTGGAGACAGTTTAGTACGTGCTCAGTAAATTCTATTTGATTCTATTGCTGAAACAATTTCAAACAATAAAAAAATAACAATGTTTAGCTTTTGTCCAAATGGTTCTTGAACATAATGGAAATCCATATTTATAATACAAATTGTTTATAGGATATAATTTTCCCACTCTTCATTGTTATGTCTCTCAGGTTTGTGTGGCAAGGTTTTGCTAATTGAGGGGTGACTGTGAGGATCTCCCAGCACCTTCACTCATGTCCTACAGAGCCAATGCCAGCCAGCTTCAAGATGGATCTGCCACTGGCCAAGGCTGAGTCCAGCAGCAATGGTGGTAGTGCCTCTGGGAAAACAGATAGAAGAAGGGGGAAAAGAGCACGGCCAGTGCAAGAACGAGAGGGAGGAGGTGCTGCAGACGCTGGAACTGAGATTCCTCTGAAGCCTGTGGTGCAGACAGACCATGGTGAAGCAGCTGTGGCTCTGAAGCTCATGGACATCAACATTGCAGCAGAGGTCCACCTGCAGTCTCTGCAGGATATCCCACTCCAGAGCAGGTGGATTCCCAAAGGAGAGTGTGACTGCCTGGGTGTTGCAATGGGTGGAAGCGAGGGAGCC